>JAJGOT010000347.1:0-280000 GCA_022457155.1 Cladopsammia gracilis
AAAATAAAATAAAAAATGAAAATAAAATAAAATAAAATTCCGTTAGGCCGATTCTCGTTACGCCGTTACCCATTACGAGTTACAACCGTTCTTTAGACCCGAAAACGAAATTTGGAACAGTGTTAAGGTGTTTGGGTTTTTAATTTTATTTATTTATTTTTTTATTTTATTACATGTTTGACAAAAAATATATATATATAAGTTCCGCAGGTTCCACGGTCTGCAATCCTCGTTTTAGTAACACCCGCCAATAATCACGGTAAAGCACGCTAGTAAATATAATTGAATTAAATAGCGCTTTCTGAAATAAACTTTGCTTTCAAGATTTTTTTTTATTCGCGAAAACATGCGAATCATCTTTAGGGATAAGAATGGCATTCTATATACACAAAGGAGAAGTCGGAAATTTTAGAAAACACTATATATAATAAAGCAGGCTGCTGAATTCGAATATTATTTTGTGATGTTTCAGACGCCCTCCGCGCTGCAATTAGGATAAATAAATCGCCAACCCTTTCGGAAGCAGAAAATCACTGAATTTAAGTGATAAGTGATTGTATCACCCATAAATGTAATAACAACCATAAATGTAATACTCACCATAAATGTAATAAAAATCAACCATAAATGTAATACCAACCATAAATGTAATTCATTTTTAACCATAAATGTAATTCATTTTTAACCATAAATGTAATAATCTGACTCACCATAAATGTAATACAAGGGGTGGCGAATGGTAAATCCGAGACTCGCCGAGACGCCGAGACCCTTGTTTCAAAATCCGAGACCGCGACCGCAGCTACGTTATAAAATCCGAGCCCGAGACCCAATGCGGGAAAAAAACCGAGCCCGAGACTCAGTAGTGCCAAAAATATCCGAATCACCTATCAAACAACCGAACAAGGATGAAGAATCAAGAATGCTTAAAAAAAGTATCCGAGACTCCGAGACCTTGAGGAAAAAAATCCGAGACTCCGAGACAGTAAAAACACCAGCCAAACGAGACTTTGAGACTTCAAACAAAAACTGCGAGATTTCGAGACCGGACCAAAATTTTCCGAGACCCACGATTTTGAAGGTACCATTCGCCACCTCTAATACATTTTAACCATAAATGTAATAAACTGGCTATTACTATCAAATAGAGTTTGAAACTATTTTTAGTGGTTACTTAATGTCTTGAAATAGAAGCTGCACGTTGTAACGAAAAGTCAGCCGCATTTGAATCATTATGTAGCGAGCTTCCAACTGCCAAAACCAACTGCACTCAATTATGAAAATGCGCTTAACAACTTCATGGTCACTTGTATATTTTTGGTATTGTATGGCACGTCTGTCACTTCTGGAAAGCCTCAGATAAACGTAAATTAGAATGCCTTTTGTGCAGTTTTCAACAATAGAACAAATGCTGCTTTAGGAGTTTCTTCTCAGCAAGCAAGACATCGTTTCATAGTCCTTTACAATTTTCCTCATACTTTGCCATCCAAGCCTCCAAGACATGTGTCCCTATTGATGCTTACTCTTGGCAATCTTTTTATATACTTTAGAAGCTAATCTTTTGAATTTGCGTGTACACCAACCATATAAACGGTCTTTAAAAATTGTAATTTTTTATTGGTATCCAGGTTATTACATTTGTGGTTGAAATGTATTACATTTATGGTGAGTCAGATTATTACATTTATGGTTAAAAGATTATTACATTTATGGTTAAAAAATTATTACATTTATGGTTAGTCATTTATTACATTTATGGTTGATTCTTATTACATTTATGGTTGGTATTACATTTATGGTTGATTTTTATTACATTTATGGTGAGTATTACATTTATGGTTGTTATTACATTTATGGGTGATACAAGTGATAAGTGTTTAACTCTTTTATTCAAGGGAAAATACATTTTCATTGAAGGCGATATGAGTTTCATTAAAAAGTTTTGACCTTTAGAAAAAATATTTTTGATTCATGAAGGTCATGACAAAACAGCGCGCGATCGAATTACATTTCAAAATTTGCATCAAACAAAATTGTGTATTTCCAACAACACTTTGAAGAAACTGTAAAGCCTGGAAAAAACTACAGCCATGCTCCGTCACGCGTGACCAGTATTTTTGAAAATTTGAATGGATTTTTCAAGTTTACGCGTCTGTTTTGTAAATTCATTCCGAGATTCGGAATTCCCGTAAGAATTTTACCGCATTTTTGGAAACAAAGAGCAACAAAATATCATTTTATTTGAAATGTCACATATCCGAACAATATTTGTTTTTTATGCGCGTAGCGAAGTTATTTTTCCGTTAAAGGTGGTCAGACACGAGGGGTCATGTAGCAGGGACATGTCGCAGCGACAAAAATTTGTGTAGTACACACTGAGGGACATGTAGCAGGGACATGCGGCGGGGACATGTAGCAGGGACAAAATCATAGCGCTTGCACACACATGAAAATGTTGCGGGGACATGTCTCAGGGACATGTTGCAGCGACACGTACCTTCGTGTGAACTGATACTTTCATAATTGTGCAACACCAATTTTGGGGTCATTTTGTCCCCGTGACACGTCGCACGGAGTTCAACTTGTTGACAAGTAATTCGGTATTATGTAAAACAGGAAGTGACGTCACAACGTTGCTTTGGCAACTCCGATTTCCATAAAACTAACCTCATCTGAAACTTTAATCTTTCTCTAGTACAGCTGTGGCAATCGATTTTCCGTTGGATCGTTTGTAGTGGTACACAAGTTTCTCAAAGCTAAACGGTATCGTCGCTCAAAAACCCAGTCGAGCCACCTTAAAACCTCCACCAACAGTTGCGTTATTCCCTGCCGTCAATCATAATTAATACGAAAGCCAACGGACCATGTAAAAAAGAAACAAACAAAATGGATCGAAATCTACCAATCATAATGCACGGACGTGACCTTTTGACCTCATTGAAGTGAAGATCTGTTTCCTGAGAGGTAAGCTAAGATGATTGACGGCAGTGTAAAACGCAACTGTTGGTGGAAATTTCAATTTTAAATTCCGCATGTTATTGAAAGGCGCAGTAAAAACAGAATCTCCAGAATGCGATTAAATTTAGGGCTTCCAAAAACTTATTGGAAAATCGGGCAGGAGGAGTGGGCCAGAAAATCCGGGCGGAAGGGGAGGGGTAAAAAAATCTTGCCATCCATCGGGGGAGATAACCCAATGTTTTATTTATGTAAATTTTATGCGTTGACTAGATTACTTTATAGAGGGCCACAGGGTCATCAGTTGTACTTTAACTGTTACGTGCGGTAGATTTCGATCCATTCTGTTTCTTTTTTACATGGTCCGTTGGCTTTCGTATTAATTATGATTGACGGCAGGGAATAACGCAACCGTTGGTGGAGATTTGAATTTCAAATTCCGCATGTTATTGAAAGGCGCAGTGAGGTTGTCTTACAGTAAGGCCCAGTTCAAACGTCGAACTTCACATGTGCTGAACCTAATGCAAATGAGCAAAATCTATTGTTCTTGCTAATTTGCATTAGGTTCGGCACATGTGAAGTTCGACGTTTGAACTGGGCCTAAGAAGTTGTAAGCTGATGAGTTCAGCCTTTCAATGGCCGTTTTCACACTAGAGACGGACAAATCGTCTGGACGGACAAGTCGTCTCAGACGGACAAGTCGTCTTAGTGTGAAAACGGTACGAACAAAATTTTGGACGTAAAAGTCGTCTGACTTTGGTCCGTCGATTTGGCCGTCTATTAAGACGATTTGTTCGTCTAGACGGATAAGTCGTCCAAAGTCCGACTTAAATTCACACCAGACGAACAAATGGTTGTTTCTCGGTCCCGGTACTTGCTAAGGGGAATGGAACTAGTAAAGGGAGTGATGGTTTATAGGAAAATCAAAATGGCATTCTCGTCCCCAGAGCCGCTTGGCCCTCTTAACCGCCGGAACCTGAGTACGAGAGCCAAGGGGCTCTGGGGACACAGGATTTGATTGGCTAGTTTCAAAACAATAACATCTAAAACGGAAGTAAAAAATCTGGATTAGTTGCCGGGAAATCGGTCAAGAAATCGCAAATGTAACTTGCCTTTAAAGACTTTAAACTGTCAGAAGGTATTGGCTTGGGACGCTTATACTTGGGAATCACTATGATGATTTTCAACGACAAAGACTGCGTGTTTCAAATACTAGATTTTGTTAATTAGAGCAAGAAGTTCGATCGAGGATTCCCTTTGGCTGAGCGTAGCCAACATGGCCTGGTCACGTTAACAAAACTTCACCGTCCCACCAGGGTTTATCAATTACGGCCAGTATCCGGAGAAACTATTTTGTGGATCAGAACATATCAGTGAATCGCCTGAGCATGCAGCAGTTCACGACGAGTAACAAGCAGCTGCATCGCAGGTCTGGTTTACTAACTGTGGCATGTGCATTTATAAATATCAAAGGTACTGGATTATTTCTACCAAAATCAACATTTCGTGATAAAATTTGTCACCCTTTTTGAATTCCAGTATATTACGTGTAGCTGTTCATTTATGGATATTATATCTGGCTTCACGATTTCATTACATTCCACTGCATTTTATCAGATTTGTCAGTTGGCTATTCCCCGAGCTAGGGTGACCGCTTAATAGAGGCTCCACTGAATATTTTTTAGATAACATTCCTTTAACCATCATGATTAGGTATGGACTGTCTTGTGACCCTTTAATTCCACTGTATTATTACGAAGGTGAAATAAACGTTATGATGGTTCACTTCACTTTTCTAATTAATTTGTTGTTTTTATAACAGTAATCCATATATTGCAATTTTTTTGTTTATTTTTTATGGAAAATATAATTTGGGCAATTATCATACTCAATGGCTTCACACTAGGGCTTCCAAGTATATCCTAAGTGCCCTTGAAACCAAGTTTGAATGTGAAAGAGTAAATTGCGCATACTTGAACCCTTCTTTGTGATCATGGAAGTCTGGTAGTATGCAAAGAAAATCCATTGCAAGTACTCTTTTCTCAGTTTCCTTGCCTTTCCCTGCACATCTATTCCAGTAACTGACTGTTTGTAACAGGCTAACAGAATGCTGATCAGGACATGTGGTGCAGCTATCTGCCAACTTGCTTTCTCAGGGACCGCGCAGAGGGAGGGGCTGGGGTAGCCCCCCCACTTTTTTGCAAGAATAAAAATAAATTAAACAAAAAATAATTTAACAAAAGTAACGGAGTGAAAAATTATAAAAAATCGTTAATTCAAAAGTGACCAGAGTTACTGGCAAAGACAAATGCGCAGATAAATAGACAGAATGAAGCATTAGTCGTTACAATTGTAAAATATTTTTTCGCCCTCGATCTGCATAACTCTTCATATCATACTCAGCCTCGTGCAATAATTGCTGAGTAATTATACAGCGTTGAGTTCAAGGCAGCTCAAGCAAAATCGTTGGATTTCTGGCTTATTTATAGTAATTAAAAGTTGATATCAGTTACTGGTATAACATAACAATCTATCATATTTCAATTCAGTGATGGTGAATTTTCAAACCCAATAGCAACATCACTGAAGATGTGGGAAAAACAACAGAGTATGGGGTCGCACGTTTTTGGGATTTTTAGAGTAAGAAAATTATGGCAATTTCCTTTTGTTTTTTGGGGGGGTATTTTTGTTCTAGTATGGATTTGGGGGATTAAAAACAAAGTGACTAAGTTTGGATCACAAAGTTTACATTTTCACAAAAGTGACAAATATGGGGTCAATAATTGGCCACAGAATAGACTATTTAATAATTGGATTATGAGCTTGAGATTTCTATCTCGTGATATAGTTGATAAGTTTTTATTGAATAGCAACTGCCACTGACAACTGCACATACTCACTTTGTACAACAGGTTAGATAGTGAGTAGAATAGCCAATAAGAGAACAGCATTCATGATAGAATGCTAGTAGATTTATACTAAAATGGAGTAGGGGCTCTGAGAGGCCAGCAGCAAATACCCTGGCAGTGGAAGTTGATCCAAGCACCCCCCTGGGGTAAAACATTGGCATTAGTTCACATACAAACTTTTACTGACTGGATTTTTGAGGATGAAAAATTAACAAGCTTCTTTAAAAATATCTGAAGATGATGATGATGGATCTTGTTATCTGTCTTGAAAGCCTTTTATCTCTGCAGAGGCTCAAATGGAGTTTGTGGAAAGGGAGAATCTGTTGAGCGAAGCGAGTGCATGCACAAAGGAACCAAGAAGACAGATGCTGGAGCTCACTCAGTCTTCATGTCTTTTGCATCTGCACACATCTTGTTTATCTAAATCACCCTAATCCCTCTGAGCTGATGAGATGATCTAAAGCCAAAAAAGAAATTATGTTTACAGAAACAGAGAGAAGTGGCCTTCAGCAGCCAAATGTAATACAGTGATTAGAAGTGACATATTTCAGTAGTAGTAAAATATATCACTGATTGATTCACCTGCAAGCTTCTTTGACTTTTGGGATACTTGTAGATCTCCCTTGATCTTTGCAATACCAGTGGAAATGCTCTGCCTGAGCAAAGAAGTCACATGTAGATGCTAAGAGTGATTTTATTTGACGAGTTGCGCAGAAAGCCACAACACATTTTTCAACATTTCATAAGAGATAATTTTAATTCTCCTTATTTTTTCCCTGTTCTGTCTTAGATGAATTCAAAATGTCTGGCTAAGCTTGTACAAAAGGGAAATATTGTACAAGTTTGAAATGTCCAAAAGATGTCATTAGTGAAGTCAAAGATTTGAGTATTAAAACACCATTTTTGTTTATCATATGTTTTGAGATTAATTTAAGTTTGTGTGTGTGTAAAAGCCCCTCGTTAATATATGTACAGTTTGCGGTACAAGATATTTATCAGCTTACGTATTTTTTTTTTCAATTCTATTGTCCCATTCGAAAGGGAACATGTAAATTTTAAATTAGTTTCTCTTAATGTTCGAGGGATTCGTTCATCCACAAAGAGAAAAGCTCTGTTCACCTGGCTAAATGAGCGAAAATACGACATAATTTTCCTTCAAGAGACCTATAGTACTGCGGATGTGGAACACATTTGGAAAACACAATGGAAAGGTAGGCTTCATTTTTCACACGGCTCTAATCATAGTTGTGGGGTGATGGTTTTAGTTAGAAGCGACCTTGATTTCAATCTAATATCAATAAATTCTGACGACGAAGGCCGTTCAATTATAATGGAAGCTGAAGTACAGGACGCGCTTTTTTTGTTCGTTAATATTTACGCTCCCAATAAGACTCAAGACCAATGCCGTTTCTTTGATAAATTAAATAAAAACATTGAAGATTGTGTTGTCGGCAAAGAGCATAGGATAATTCTCGGGGGAGATTTCAATGTCACACTTGACTCTGACCTTGATTGTTCTGGCGGCAGACCATTCAAAAAAGATTCAGTCAAAAATATAGAAGATCTATGCTTGGATTTTGACTTAGTAGATATTTGGCGGATACGAAACCCGGAAAGAAGGCGTTTTACATGGAGACAAAAAAACCCTTTTATTCAGAGAAGACTTGATTATTGGTTAATCAGCGACGTTTGCCAAGATGAGATCGAAAAGTCTGACATTATTCCGTCGATCAATTCCGATCATTCAGCAATTCTACTTCAATTTAATAGCATAGACAAATCAGAACATGGTCCCTCCTTTTGGAAGTTCAACGCTAGCCTGGCGGATGACGAAACCTTCGTCACACTGATAAACGAAAGAGTACCTGAATGGTTGAATGAATTTAATAATGTTACAGATAAAAGATTGTTGTGGGACTTAATTAAGTACAGGATTAGGCAAATCGCAATAAAATACAGTAAAGAAAGAGCACGTGAAAGAAGAAAAAAGATTTCTGATATTGAGGCTTCACTAAGGATATGCGAGGAAAGATGCAATGAATCACCAACCGCTGGGAATCAGGAGGAGCTTGAAATGCTGAAAATGGAATACGACTCAATTTATGAACAAATAGCAAAAGGCGCCATAATTCGATCAAAAGCCACTTGGTACGAGAAAGGTGAAAAAAGTAATAAATATTTTTTAAACCTTGAAACGCATAAGAAAGCTAAAAGCTCTGTTCGCAAAGTTTTCAATAAAGAAGGAGTTCTTATTACAGATCCTAAGAAGATTTTACAGGAAACTCATGTTTTTTATTCTAATCTCTGCAAACAGGATCCCCTCAGTCCATCTGAGGATATATTAAAATCGTTCTTAAATAATCCTAAAATACCTAAACTTTCTGATAATGACACCCGAATTTGCGATGGAAAATTAACAATCGATGAGTGTTATAAAAGTCTTCAGTTGTTTGAAAGTAATAAGTCACCTGGAAACGACGGTTTGACAGTCGAATTTTATAGAGCGTTTTGGCATATTTTAGGTGGTGTAATGGTTGATAGCCTAAACTACTCCTACGACTATGGTGAGCTATCAAATTCTCAAAAACAAGCTATAATTACCTTAATTGAGAAAAAAGACAAAGACAAAAGACACTTGTCAAACTGGAGACCAATTTCTCTTATCAATGTAGATGTCAAAATAGGTTCAAAAGCTATCGCTAAGAGATTAGAGAATGTGTTACCCAATATTATACATCACAACCAATGTGCCTATGTCAAAGGAAGGACTACTTTCGATGCAGCTAGAACGATTGAAGATGTTATGGAATTTACAGAAAGATACAACATTGAAGGAAAAATGATCTGTATAGATTTTAAAAAAGCCTTTGATACTGTGAGCCGGGATTTTTTATTCCGCACGTTGTCTGCCTTTGGTTTTGGATCATCTTTTATACAATGGATCCATACTTTCTATAACAAAATCTCGAGTTGCGTTCTAAACAATGGATTTTCTACTCAGCTTTTTGCAGTCGAAAGAGGGGTAAGACAAGGAGACCCTCTCTCCGCCCATTTGTTTATCATGGTTTTAGAGATTTTATGCATCAGTATACGCAATAACAAGGACATCCATGGCATTTTAGTAGACAAAGAGGAAATTAAATTAGGCCTTTTTGCTGATGATCTGACTGGCTTTTTGAAAAATGATTTCTCTCTAATAAATTTTCTTAAGCTTATAGAAGATTATGGAAGTTGCTCGGGCCTCAAAATTAACCATGAGAAATCAGAAATATTGTTATTAGGCAATCGTGCTTATACTTCACAGGAAGGCAACGCCTCTCCAGGCAATTTTCAGAATATAAAAGTCAAGAAATCTGTAAAAATATTGGGAGTACACTTCTCTTATGATTCTCAAGCCAGACATAAGTTGAACGCCGATGAATTAATTAGTTCCATTCAACAAAAATTACGAATCTGGAAGTGGAGAGATTTAACTATTATCGGAAGAATCCAAATTGTGAAAACGTTCATTATTCCTATCTTCTTATATCGGGTAAGCTTGATACCAATGAGTAAAGATTTTGTGAAACAAGTGAATACAATTATCTTCGATTTCATATGGAAGGGAAAGGATAAAGTTAAGCGCTCTGCTCTTGTTAGTGAAATCGAAGATGGAGGACTTAAAGCGCCACATTTAGAGTCTATTATTGAAGCGCAAAGAATACTCTGTTGCAAGAAATTGGCTAATGATCAGCCAAGCAGTTGGAAAACAATTCTTCTGCATTATCTCAAACCTGTTGGAGGAAAATTGATCTTATGTTGCAACTTTGAATTGCAGAAATTGTCGATAAAGCTGCCGAAATTTTATGAAGAATGCTTTAAAAGTTTTGCAAAATGCTCCGCGGCAAGTTGGGGCAGTGTACAGGATTTAAATGGGAACGATCTTACAAATATGGTGCTTTGGAATAACAAATTTATTTGTATTGGAGGCAAGTCTGTGTATTTTAAAAACCTTGCAGAGAAAGGAATAATTAGAATTAAGCATTTAATATCCGATAACAATGAGCTTCTTATTAAAAACAATCGCAGGTTGAGGGAGCTGAATATTTCGCCAGTAGACGCCTTTAGTCTTATGACTTTAATTGATGCCCTACCAGCTGAATGGCGCGAGGCTCTAAGGGCAAGTTCCTATAGGGAAGATGAACCTTTTAATATACATGATGAGATCAAATTAAAATTAAATAATCAAACTGCGCCAATCAAAACAGCGGTTTCCAAGACTATCTATAGGGAGCTTCGAAATAAAATCATTACTCCACCAACTGCTCAGCAGAACTTTAATGCAAAATTTGTTGACGATGCCTTAGAATGGGAAGAGATTTACAGTTTGCCTTTTCGTGTCACCTTAGATACAAAGTCGCGTGAATTTCAGTATAAATTGCTCAACAGATGTCTTGTAACAAATGCTTTTTTATTTAAAGTTGGAGTTGCACCATCTCCGGCATGCTCTTTTTGTGGAGAAATAGACGAGTCCCTTGAGCACCTAATTACATCTTGTCATTACACTAAGAATTTCTGGGCTGAAGTTATAAAATGGCTTACCAAACAAGGAATTAAAATCGCTAATTTCTCTGACAGGGATATAATGTTTGGTATTATAAGGTGCGACGATGAATTGTTCGTAAATCATGTTCTGTTAGTTGCTAAACAATACTTATATTATTGTAGGCAAAAAAGATCTGTGCCTTCAATTAGAGTTTTTAATTTAAAAATTAAAATGATCTATCAACTTGAAACAATAATTGCCAAATCTAATAATAAAATTTCAGCTCATAACAAAAAGTGGGGCAAATACATAACACAATAAATGTACAATCTTGTGCCGCAGCTGTACTTATACCTAAAATATTACAATAGATTATTATTATTATTATGAAGGGGTGTGTGTATATGTATGTGTGTGAGTGAATTAATTAACTTTTAAATTTTTTTTTTCTTTAATTTAATGTTTAATGTTTAATGTAATGTTTAAATGTTTTAATGTTTAACTTAATGTTTAGATGTTTAAGTGTGTAATAAAATTGAAAACCAATAAATATCAGTAAAATACAAAAAAAAAAAAAAATAGCAACATCACTGAAGATGTGGGAAAAAATCAATAGTTTTATCGGTATAATAGCATTCTCCGTCACTTTAGAGAAATTGAATCGAAATCCACAAGCATGCCCCCCCCCCCCCCCCCCCGTCCACAAAAAAAAAAATTCCTTCACGCATTCTTCTTTAGCCCCCCCACTCGAAAACTTGCTGCGCGGTCCCTGTTTCTGCTACAGAAACTGTCTATGTGGGCCATACATGTATGTGTTTTGGGGGAAATAGTTAAAAACAGGGACAGATCCGGGAATTTCTGAAAGGGGGGGTCTGGGTGCATGCCCCTCGGAAAACGTTTCTGATTTTACCCTCTAAAATGCCACTTCCAACATTCCTGAGACTTGAAAAGCGTTTGTTAAGTCAAAAACTTGACAATCAGTCAATCGGTGGAAGTGAAACAACTAGGTATAAAACAATTTTATTCTATTATTTTTAAGAACCATATGGGAGACACAGGTCTGGTAGGGGAAGGGGGTGGATCCAGAACCCCCCCCCCCCCCCCCCCCCGACCCTCCCCCTGGATCCGCCACTGTAAAATACCCTTGTTTGGTAATGAGGACAAGATAGTTGTTGGTGTACCAACTACTCTTGCTTTTTTCTTAAAATAATAAAGCTCAGCCTTTTTTAAATGGTGCTTTAAGCATCCAGCACACTAAGTATTTCCTCATTGACAAATTATCTGTGAAACTGCTAACACGGTAGTACATGGATACCCTCCATGCCTGGCCCAAATTCAGGTGACGAGGCTTACTAATCTCATACTGGCACCAATAAAAGACATGCTTTACTAGGATGTCATCTGAATTTAAATATGCAAGTTCACTCTGAAACATATGCCTCTTTAATTTTGTTTTAAAATCCAGGGGTGGATACAGTGGGGGTGGGGGGGGGGGTCCTTTAGACATTCAGTTTTAACAGTTTTCTTTTTAATTGCAACAATGAAAAATTTTATTGACCTGGGCAAATACCCGTAGCCTGCCCCCATAAAAAAATCCTGGATCCGCCTCTGAAATCATTATGACAGTGCTACATCGTGTGGCACAAGAACAGATAGATGATTTCCAGTTCCTGGTGGGTTGCCTGGGGGAGGGGAGTACTTCCCTTCTGCCGAATGGGGTCGTATTTTCACAACTGGATTGACTATAATGGGGTTACATTTTCAACAGAGTATGGGGTCGCACGTTTTTGGGATTTTTAGAGTAAGAAAATTATGGCAATTTCCTTTTGTTTTTTGGGGGGGTATTTTTGTTCTAGTATGGATTTGGGGGATTAAAAACAAAGTGACTAAGTTTGGATCACAAAGTTTACATTTTCACAAAAGTGACAAATATGGGGTCAATAATTGGCCACAGAATAGACTATTTAATAATTGGATTATGAGCTTGAGATTTCTATCTCGTGATATAGTTGATAAGTTTTTATTGAATAGCAACTGCCACTGACAACTGCACATACTCACTTTGTACAACAGGTTAGATAGTGAGTAGAATAGCCAATAAGAGAACAGCATTCATGATAGAATGCTAGTAGATTTATACTAAAATGGAGTAGGGGCTCTGAGAGGCCAGCAGCAAATACCCTGGCAGTGGAAGTTGATCCAAGCACCCCCCTGGGGTAAAACATTGGCATTAGTTCACATACAAACTTTTACTGACTGGATTTTTGAGGATGAAAAATTAACAAGCTTCTTTAAAAATATCTGAAGATGATGATGATGGATCTTGTTATCTGTCTTGAAAGCCTTTTATCTCTGCAGAGGCTCAAATGGAGTTTGTGGAAAGGGAGAATCTGTTGAGCGAAGCGAGTGCATGCACAAAGGAACCAAGAAGACAGATGCTGGAGCTCACTCAGTCTTCATGTCTTTTGCATCTGCACACATCTTGTTTATCTAAATCACCCTAATCCCTCTGAGCTGATGAGATGATCTAAAGCCAAAAAAGAAATTATGTTTACAGAAACAGAGAGAAGTGGCCTTCAGCAGCCAAATGTAATACAGTGATTAGAAGTGACATATTTCAGTAGTAGTAAAATATATCACTGATTGATTCACCTGCAAGCTTCTTTGACTTTTGGGATACTTGTAGATCTCCCTTGATCTTTGCAATACCAGTGGAAATGCTCTGCCTGAGCAAAGAAGTCACATGTAGATGCTAAGAGTGATTTTATTTGACGAGTTGCGCAGAAAGCCACAACACATTTTTCAACATTTCATAAGAGATAATTTTAATTCTCCTTATTTTTTCCCTGTTCTGTCTTAGATGAATTCAAAATGTCTGGCTAAGCTTGTACAAAAGGGAAATATTGTACAAGTTTGAAATGTCCAAAAGATGTCATTAGTGAAGTCAAAGATTTGAGTATTAAAACACCATTGATATGTGGCCGTAAGTAACATGAAATAATTTACATATCATTGTCAGCACCTGCATATAATGTACCAGTCAATTCCAAGACCGCCCATCCCCCCCCCTGGGCAAACCCCCGGGCATTTGACTTTTTTTAAAAAAAATTGTCAAATGCCCCACTATGTGGGCAGTTTATACGGTCAAATGCCCCACCGTGCAGTGCTTCACAGAGCGTCAAATGCCCCACCGTCCGGGCAAGGAGGGATTAAAGTAACTAGTTACGGTGGATTTCAGCTTACTTTGGCCGCGCCAGTTGCCAAGTTCGTTGGTAAATTTGATACTACGTTGCGAAGTTGTCAATTACATTTGAGCCTGTATGTAAAGTCTGAGGTTGTTCTTAAACGCTATTTGGGAAGTCAAAACAATTTTTAGCCGATCTGGATGGTTTTCTTTAACATTAAATATTTTGTAGACTTGCCAAGACCAATCTATAAACTGGTGCTGTTCGGATTGTTTTCGAGGTGAGATCACGTACGCTGTAAGATGCATGCCGCTATTTCAGTTGTTGTTTTGAATTCGACCAACATATAAATCGTATATTATCTTTCATGTTCACTTTAAATATCTTGCAAATTATCTTTGCTTGTGCTGTTGTCTGTTGTTTATATATAGCTAGATTTAGTTTCAGCGAAAAAATAGAACGATATTGCAACTTCTGAACATATGTTTCGAAATACTAAATGTAAACAAAGATCTTGCTTAGTCACTTTCCTTTTTTGTCCGTTGATCTGATTTCCAAATAAATATTTGAAAAAACAAGGCACAATTAAAAACGTGTCAACAGACACATGGAACTGGAAAGAATGGATTATGAAATCTTTTACCTTGCGACCGCTAACCAACGTTTTTGTTGAAGTCAAATGCCCGCCCCGTCGGGCCTCGTTTCACGTCAAATGCCCCACCATGCGGAGCTAACCTCTCGTCAAATGCCCGGGGTATGCCCGGGGGGGGGGATGGGCGGTCTTGGAATTGACTGGTACATAAATCCACCTTCACATTTCAAACAGATTCCTAGAATAGCCCAGAAATTTCTAAATGTAGTCTTAAATTATTATCTATACCTTGACTTCTGGATGCAAAAATCTCGGAATCGGCGAGACTAGCCATAAATTGATGATAAGTTTGAAAGTCAGCCAGAGTCAGCTGATGTATTAAAGCTTATTCAGCGGGTATTCATAAGCCAAAAATCCTCCAACTATCTGATCGCGACGATTGTTACCATATTCACGACTCGGAAACTGCCGAAAGTTTAACGATAACATCTAACTACTCCTCGCGAAAGATAAACGTCCAACTTCTGAAATGAGACAGCCAGAATCCTGCCTTTTCTTGCACCGTGTTCTTCATATTGAAAGCACGTCCGCCATCTTGAAAAAAACTCTGAGCATGAGCAGAACCAACCGGAAGTCCTAGATTCTAGCCAATCAAATCCTGTGTCCCCAGAGCCCCTTGGCTCTCGTACTCAGGTTCCGGCGGTTAAGAGGGCCAAGCGGCTCTGGGGACGAGAATGTCAAAATGGCGGATAGAAGGCAAGGTAACCAAGCCTGTTAGTGCCAGGCCCCTTGCTTTCAAAATCGTCTGTTTGTTCGTTCTGATGATATGAATACAAGGTGAGTTGTCCGTCTAGAATTCACATTACACGAACAAATCGTCGGACGACTTGTCCGTCCAGACGATTTGTCCGTCTTCTAGAGTGAAATGGGCCAATGAGTAAAAATGATGACGCTCGACGCAACATAACATAACTTAGTCTTAGTTGGGCGCTAAAATAAGGCTGCAAAATAGTGTTTTTGTGTCCGCTCGGATTGAAAAAAAGACTTGCTATTCAAGATCTACGACAATCCTACATATAATAGTTTGGGCTCTATCATGTCGTTGTCGAGTTAAATGTTTTACGTAGTATCAGCCTTGCTCTATACTTTGAATGGGGATGTTTATTTCATAGCTGCGATCCAGCATGCTGTTCTTTCTCTTTTACGCAACGTTCCTTTTCAAGCGCTGCGGATGATTCATATAGTGTTTTCATATGACGTCATAAAAAATAAAAAATCTAAAGTACACATCATACAAAGCTGTTTCTAACATGGTATGTGGATACCAGTGTTATAATCTTTCACAAAACGTTTCAGGTTTTAACGATGTTTCGTTTTCGATTAATAAAGGTTGTAAATGTGTCACGCAATTCGTCACGCTATTTCAGATGAGCCGTGAAAATAAACAAAATTGAACTAGTTGAAAGTTATTAATGAATTATAAATGCTTATAAGCCGATTTTCATGCCTCTTATAGTGAATACAATATTCTGTGATGAGATTTTTGGTGTTATTAAGACTTTAAAGTCTTTCAATTTTTGGCCGCCATTTTGGTGTCCCTAAGTGGGACAACAAGATGGCCGCTCCATACATTTCTTACTAAAAATGTCTATACTCATGCGCCTATAACTCTTGAATGAAATGCTCTTGCGCTTCAAAATTTGGCCCAGGTGTGTAGTTTTAAACTCTCTACAATTCCATAAACATTTTAGAATCGAAAACTGCTCCTGAATTTTGACATGACGTCAGTAAAAACACTCTATACACGAACACTCGTTCCTTTTTGGAACTACAAGGTTAGTAGTTTTATTTTATATGAAATACCGAGTGAGTGTCGAATATTGCGTGCCTGGTCATTAAGCAACCGCTTTATCTCCTCGAAAACACGAAAAAATTTGCATATACATGTAACGCCATGCACGAACGTGACTACCGAGAAAGGCAGAAGAAAATTATTTCACACTTACACTGAAGCCGATGTAAAATGGTACATATATGAACAAATGTGATAATGAACTTTAGTTTTTGTTTCCGAGTTCATTTCTTAATGATGTGATTTAGATAAGGGAACTGAGAGCAAAATATCTGATATGTCGCATTCGATATTAATATTTATACGCTGCAATATGAATAACAAAATGATCGTTGGTAACGATTTTTTTTATTCAATCGAGCATTTATCGCAATTCTTTGTCATAACAGACTATTATTGCCACTACAGATGCCATTTCGTGTAACGTTCACTCAATATCAGGGGATACCAATCCATTAATTGATAATTTTCGAGCAACATTGAGCCGGTGTTTGTCTAAATTCTGATATGAAAAATGGCTATACCGCACCACGATCTATCAAACTTTTCCCTACTCTGTTACATTAACCCCATTTTTTTAATTTATGAAATCAATTTATATATAAACAATCTACGTTTAGGCAAAAGGGCTAGTTCTAAATCGAAATGGCAACGAACGATATCGGTTGGTGAATTTCTGGTAATTTTAGGAACATTCAAAATGCGGAAAGTATACCTTCGGACCTTTTAGTCGTTCGTGGCTCAAACTTTGCCCTTTTCGGATTAATTTAAATAAATGCAACAAGGAGGGATAGTTCTTTGCATCAGTATCAGCAATGATCAGTTTAATTCGGTAACAGGCTACGAGTCGAAGTCTCAAGAACACCTTCAATCTACCAATATGGCGGCCCGCCGAAGCCACCCCAAAACGACCTTGTTAATATTTTCCAAAGTAAAAAAAATGAAACCTGAAACTATCCATTCCATATTCTGGACCCTAAACCAAGTCTACATGCTGAATTTCAAATCCGTGATGTGCCGTGGCCGTGACTTTTCAAAAAGGTTCGAATTTTACAAGTATTACTCTTAAGAAATGTCTTCAGATACATATCGCATATGATTTTCATAGTGTTCAAGAAGTAGTGCCTCACTTCTCATCTCCTCTTGACAAATCCAACAGCTATGTTTCTCAACAATGGCTGATTGAGTGTCTTGCAATGTGGAAGTTGGTGTTGACATGCAATCCTTCCTACTATTTCCAGTACTCATGTGGGCGAGTGCACTGCTGCAGCAGCTTTTCTTTCCTGCACTTGACTGTGATGGAAAATCAGTCCTTTTAAACAGAGTGGACTTATCACAAACTTTTCGATATCCTTCTCTTCTATGCATACCTCTTAAAAATTTAGATGGAGTTTCCTTTATGTGTAAATGTTTGTTTCCATGTCTCCTTAGATTTCCTGCTTGACTAAAACACTTGCCACACTGTTTACATTCATAAGGCGTTTCTCCAGTGTGGACTCTTTCATGTTTACTCAGGTTTCCTACATTTCTGTAACACTTGCCACACTGTTTACATTCATAAGGCTTTTCCCCAGTGTGAACGTTTTGATGTGTCCTTAGATTTCCTGCTTGGCTAAAACATTTGCCACACTGTTTACATTCATAGGGCTTTTCTCCAGTGTGGACTCTTTCATGTTTCCTCAGGTTTCCTACATTTCTAAAACACTTGCCACACTGTTTACATTCATAAGGCTTTTCCCCAGTGTGGCCTTTTTGATGTTTCCTTAGAAGTCCTGCTTGGCTAAAACCCTTGCCACACTGTTTGCATTCATAAGGCTTTTCCTCGGTGTGAACGTTTTGATGTGTCCTTAGATGTCCTGCTTGGCTAAAACACTTGCCACACTGTTTACATTCATAAGGCTTTTCCCCAGTGTGGACTTTTTGATGTGTCCTTAGATTTCCTGCTTGGCTAAAACACTTGCCACACTGTTTACATTCATAAGGCTTTTCTCCAGTGTGGATTTTTTGATGTCTCCTTAGATGTCCTGCTCGGCTAAAACACTTTCCACACTGTTTACATTCATAAGGTATTTCCCCAGTGTGAACTCTTTCATGTTTCCTCAGGTTTCCTACATTCCTATAACACTTACCACACTGTTTGCATTCATAAGGCTTTTCTCCAGTGTGGACTCTTTCATGTTTCCTTAGATTTCCTGCTTGGCTAAAACACTTGCCACACTGTTTACATTCATAAGGCTGTTCTCCAGTGTGGACTCTTTCATGTTTCCTCAGGTTTCCCACATTTCTAAAACACTTGACACACTGCTTACATTCATAAGGCTTTTCCCCAGTGTGGACTTTTTGATGTGTCCTTAGAAGTCCTGCTTGGCTAAAACACTTGCCACACTGTTTGCATTCATGAGGCTTTTCCCCAGTGTGAACGTTTTGATGTGTCCTTAGATGCCCTGCTTGCCTAAAACACTTGCCACACTGTTTACATTCATAAGGCTTTTCCCCAGTGTGAACTTCTTTATGTGTCCTTAGATTTCCTGCTTGGCTAAAACACTTGCCACACTGTTTACATTCATAAGGCTTTTCCCCAGTGTGGACTCTTTCATGTTTCCTCAGGTTTCCTACATTTGTAAAACACTTGCCACACTGTTTACATTCATAAGGCTTTTCCCCAGTGTGGACTTTTTGATGTGTCCTTAGAAGTCCTGCTTGGCTAAAACACTTGCCACACTGTTTGCATTCATAAGGCTTTTCCTCAGTGTGAACGTTTTGATGTGTCTTTAGATGTCCTGCTTGGCTAAAACACTTGCCACACTGTTTACATTCATAAGGCTTTTCCCCAGTGTGGACTTTTTGATGTATCCTTAGATTTCCTGCTTGGCTAAAACACTTGCCACACTGTTTACATTCATAAGGCTTTTCTCCAGTGTGGATTTTTTTATGTGTCCTTAGATGTCCTGCTCGGCTAAAACACTTGCCACACTGTTTACATTCATAAGGTTTTTCCCCAGTGTGAACTCTTTCGTGTTTCCTTAGGTATCCTGCTGTGCTAAAAGCACTTGCCACACTGTTTACATTCATAAGGCTTTTCCCCAGTGTGGACATTTCGATGTGACTTTTCGTTTGTGGTAACATTTTTATGCATTGATGGTTCTTCTGGAATTGTGTCAGGATTCGTTTCCTTTTTCATACCTTTTCTTTTTGCTAAAATGATTAAAAAATAAAAACATTAATATACTATAATCCAGCTTGATATTTAATTTTTTTCAAGGTATCAGGGTACCCGGGACGCCCATTTTACATTTGAGCTGTCATATCCTTATAATACACTCAGGTAATTAAAGTTTGCTTTAATGGTCATAAGTCATCTGCAAGTGTCAGGAGAGGAAAATGATGACACAGGATACCTTATTTTTTTAAACAATTCATGGTACTACACGTAACTTTAACATTTGACAGTGGTATGGGGAACATGGCTCCAGGCGCCCTACAGTTGCACCACTCCCTTTCTAAAAAAAGACACTTGACTGCCAACCTTTATTTACTGCTGGGTGATTTTGAAACATACTTCCATGTAATACTGTTTATTATATAAACACTAATGAAATACCAGGTGAGCTTTCGCGTGTAAACATCATATCTTCACACGTGAGAATAACATGTTATCTTCACACGTGAAAAGATCACCGTTGACACGTTCTACTTTAGGACTTCAAAAAATATTCAAGTGAAATGGTTTGATTTCATTGGTGTTTATATAATAAACAGAACATTACATGGTCTCTTGAAGATACGAAATTTCTCTTCTCATGTTGAAAAATATTTCACTCGTTCGTTTTCAACAGTCGAAGAGAAATTTCGTATCTTCGCGTGGCCATGTAATATCCTCTATATATCAAACATGAGGAAGAGTGTTCCATCACGATGTCCAAACACACAGTGAAGTGGATTGAAAAACAAGACACAGCCGAGCTATTTTAACCTACTTTGAGGGTTAGGATACTGGATAAAACTCTTTTTCGAGTGTTTGATATACCTTCTCAAATTAACTGATCATTAAAATAATGCAGAGAAAACAAAAAAAAATAAAAATTGACAAAATCTATGCAAATTAAAACTGGGTATCCAAACCTCCTTCATGGTATTGTTTCCTTCGTGTTCTCGTCGTGAATTGTTAATGAGTTTCAGAAGTCCTCATTCACAATCCACCACTCATGCATGCCCCCCAGGGAGAATTTTGAATATAATTATAACACCTATTTAGAATCCTTTACAAGCACCTATGGTATTTTGTTCATATTTTTCAAACTGTCCAAATTAAAGATTAATTTGGATAGTTTGGACTTTTTACCTCATGCGCGAAGCGCCATGAGGTTATAAAATGGGCTTCGTTTTTCTTGTTATTATTATTTTTATTATTTTTTGTGTCACGATTTTGCATGCAAATTTATGAACACATATTTTAGTGACCGGGTCCTCGGGTCACCAACATATTCTACAAAAATGGCGGCGGCGCTCGGCATGTGCTTGGTTTTTAGAACCGTAGTTTCGTGTCATCACATTAATAACTCACATTTAAAATATTCAAAATGGAAAGAGAAAGCTTTAAAGAATACCCAAAGCCCCTATAGCGGAGAAAAAGGAGATCTTTAAGCAACTAAATCTTGCTTCGAGGAAATTCATAAGCTTATCAGTGCGGGGAGATCAAAACCGAAGAAGCAGAGTTTTAAAGAATTTTCATACAGACGAGGGACTTACGGTGAAAGAAATTACAATTTTTGGTAAGAATTTATCTTGTAACAATTTGTGAATCACTTTTTCTTTGTGTTCTGGTTAGATTCGGAAAAATATTTATAAAACATGCTAAAATTCAATCGTGATGACATCTGATATTATGTAAACAAAATATCTAACTTCACATGCGTCGCCTAATACGCAAGGATGTCTGTGTATGTTTTGCAATTTTCATTTCCAAATCAGTTTCTAGGGCAATTTTCGATACAACTGGTGTAATTTATTCGAAAATTAGTCATACTTGTAATTCTAGACCGAGTAAAAGTTTTTGTGCACTATCGCGTAGTTCTGTTATTGAGATTCGCTAAAATTGAAAAAATAGTCCGGTCGTTTGCTGATTTCATTGCTTTTAAAAGTAGCCTTTTCAAATAGATAGATAAATAGATAGATAATCTTTATTTATCCACGGACAATAAGTCACGGTTTGGGAAATAAAAGACGAGTGTGTATTTGATCGGGAATCAATAAATTAAATTTTCAGAACGAGTACAGAAAACGTGTTTTAGCGTGTTCTTTAGTATGTCACGCAAAATTCGTTGAGGGAGGAAGGGGTGCGTGACACTTTCAAAACAAACCATAAAACTTTCTTATGCAAGCGCATGAGTGTAGGCTACAATAGTAGCCTCTTGTCTTTAGAAAATTGAGACTATCCAATTACTCAGAAATTGGATGTTTTTCAGCCAACCAACATTCAAGATAAACAGTAGAAATGAAATTTTAACCAATCAGCGGACAGCAGTACAGCATATTCAGCCGTATCTAAGCAAGTGTTTCGAAAAAAATGACGTAAGATTTTTGTTTCAAGCAATTAATTACTTGATGAGGTTTTTGCAGACGAACAGCCAGCAAGGAACTGGTAAGTAGATAGCAGGTTTCCCAAGCTGCTGAAGACAGATTTAAACATGATGATGAAGGGAAACCAAAACAAAACACAAAGGAAAGCACATGCACATAACTCAGTGTATTTAACGAGTGGCATTTAGCACGCAAAGAACAAAGTGCCTTGGAAGACACACCCATTGGAGAGCTTGACGCTGTACTTTCTAAATTCTATGCAGAAGTTAAAAAATATAATTAACAAGTAGCTGGACTACATCCCTGTTCAATTTGGAAATAATTAAATTCAAAAAATTCCTCTGACTGCCAAACTGGATTTGGTCTTACTCTACAGCCAAATCCAATAATTATTATTGTGGCAGTCCTCTGAATCATTTTCATCCAATAATTTCCAAATTGGACAGCATGTAGTCCTATTACCCATACTAAGTTGTCTAAAATGGGCAGAAAATGCATCAAAAAGTGGTAATCATGTCACACAAGAACTCTGCGAATATTATAATTGGGCTGTTAAGGGTTTATAATTTTGTGATTGTGGTTAATTTGAAAATATAAAAATTGAGTTGATAAAATGTATAAATGTTGTTTGGGTCGTAAAGTTTTTAAGTGGAGGTGAGCAAGAGACTGAATGTATTTATTTTCTATTTGAGCCTGGTTACATTTTTAGAGTAAGTTTGACACAATAGGTTGTTAGTTTGTTTCTTTTTGAAGTGCCACAGCAAATTTTTATGATGTTGATGTCTTATTTGGAAACATTTGTGTTGGTGGTGTGTTTCAATTAGGATATGTAGCAACAGAAGAATCTGTGAATTTTAAAATTGTGGTGCTGAGATCTGTGTTTTATGTAGTAAATAAAATATTCGCGTCCGATCTGTATGGCTCGCCATTGTAAACGCCCATACAGATCGGACGCGGGTATTTTATCGTACTTATGAAATGAAACAATGAGTAGAGATCTGTATGAAAAGTTAATGAATACTACTTAGAGGAGCAGGTGTCTGTATCAAAAGTTAACTCTACAGTTTAATAATTCATCAACTCAGTTGATTTGTATTGGGGTTTACAGAGGTGTACATGTGACTCAAATACCACCTATTGATTTGTCATAACTGTTAGGAATTATTAATGAATTTTATAAGGAAAGTTATTATAATCTTTTAGATTTGAAAGGGCTGAAGATTGAAGGTAAAAAGGTTGGTTTAATTAAATATGTTTTCCATATAAAGGTTTTCATATTTATTTATTACTAAGAAAATCTGAGAAGCGTAATCATGGTCGAGTCCTAGCAAGTTGACCCACTGCTTTTTGTGACTACTGTGCCTGCGCAGCAGTCACTATTGCCATCGTCTAACATTCTTGACCCCAGAGCTCTTCTCTTTTGCGCATGACCGAGTCGCCCCTCCTCCTCCCCCCCCCCCCCCCAAAAAAAAAGATCTAAAGCCCTGGGGTCAAGAATATATCGTCCGAGTTTTCTGAATGTAAAGCCTGCCGCACACTTGCAATTTTATTGGCTAATCGATTAATTTGGCTCAGCCAGATTCTCGCAGCGCCCGCACACGATGAGGAATTTGTCTCGCAAGGCAAAAAATATCAAACACGATAGATATTTCACCTCGTGAGGTAAGAATCTCACAAAAACTCCAGAGCTCAGCACTTTCCTCAAGTGTGAAACAAACTTAAGTAACAACAGCACTTTGCACTAATGACATCACATACTTTTGACCCCCGTTGAACTCCTCCATGTGTTAATTATCAGGGTAATAAAACCTAAAAACTATTCGTAGAAAACCTAAAAACTAGTCTTGCAACATCTCAAATTTTGGTTAAAATGCTAAGAATTGATAGAGAGCGGCAATAAAAAATTCTCGTGTTCTTGTGCACCTGTCCTCCCCCTTCCCCTTCCCCTTCGAACGCCTGCCACACAGGCTACTAAGCCGTTAGAAACGAAGCATATAGAACCAAGCAGTAAAGTGGTCCATGGCCAAAAAAGGCAGGTTTCAATGACGGTGAAACAAAATGATAACATGTCCATAGCGGCTCCACTGAAAGGATATGTTTATTAATGCTGTTTATGCGGACACAGGTAGTAATAGAAAAGCTTATACCCGTTGGACGAATACTCGAGAGTTAAAACAGCTCTCTAATTTATCCAATTGCAGCCCATTACTCTCCACACTTTACAGTATGGTTCAGTATCCCTCAGAATACAAACTCAAAGACAGGATTTTTGCTTAAAAACAAATTCGCGTTGTCATCTTCAGGACCTGTTTTTCTGCTTTGCTTGTATGAACGCATGTTGATAAACAGCACAGTGTTTTTCTTTTTCACACCATCTCCTTTGCGGACCTCCTAGGAAACGCTCCCGGTTCTCCGATACAGTATGTATGTATGTATGCAAATTAGCAAACTTTGAGTACCCGATCACTACAGTATGTCACGTATCGCATAATTGAGCACTTTTTCCCTACTACCGAGTCCATTTCGCTCACTTGAAACACCATGAACGTGAATTTACTCTCAAAATATTTCACCTATGTGAACTCCTATAAGGCTACGAAAACATCTAAAGCCTGTGAATTCAATTTGAATGCAACACAAAATATCCAGCGTACATGTATATTGAAGCATTATACCATTTCGAATGCATTAATTACATGTAGTGCAATTTGTGTCAAATGCAAACACACACACAAAAAAAAACAGTTATTCTCTTGCCATTTTAGAATTTGTAGCATGGTGAATATTAGAGCTGGATTTTTTCAAACATCCTGTAATCATGCAAAACTACAGTAACACAAGTTTTAACATGAATAGCCTTGTCCGTTGTGCATGTATGTACATGTAAGTTATTAAGAGCTGAACGCCTCAGACAATTACATGTAGCTGCAAAATTGTTGAGACACTCTCACAAAAAACACTCACTTTTATACATGTCAAAAATGATGCCTCGAAAAACAAAAGAACAGTATATTTCCCTCACAAACCCCGTCCCCCGTTGAATGTTGTTACATGTGACCAAAGTTTTGGACATGGCACCGGTCACAAAACAACATTGATACAGGGGGGTGGGGGTAGGGAAAGGTAGCAATAGTGCACTTCTTCCAAAAAAGCACTTGAATGAAAGTGTCTCAAATACTTTTGCATCTAACAGTAGCATGCAACTCTCAAAGAGTGCAACTGAGGGAAGGGAAAGATTTCCGTTCAACTACATACATTAGTTATGCATACTGTTCTGAAAACTGAAACAAAAGCCAAAACAATAGAACTCCAAAAGCAAAGCAATAGCACATACAATACATACATAATTAATGTATGGGGTTATATAGAAAAATTCATTGTCTGACAAGTGAAATTTACAGTACATGTACCGTGGAATTCACGAGTCTGGCAATGAATTTTTCTTGAATTGCACATGTCAAAGAAAAATGTTTCCAGCGAGAAAGCCATTTCAAAGCCAACTGTCAAGAGCTAGCGAATAGAAATCAAGACTGATTCAAAATCACGAATTTGAATCATGCATGGTCAGGAGAAAACCTTGTGGCAGCGACAAATTTTTGTTTTGTTCACCTGTAAAATATGACATTTTACATGTACATGTATGACTGAAATTGATGCTGTTTGTACGTTAAAGTACAAATTGTGCACAACAAAGTACGTGAAAACAATTATTGCAATTAGTAATGCTGAAAAAAAATTCAAACTCAGAAGAAATTGCCCAACACCCCCCGCCCCCCGCTCCCCCACAAAAATTAAGTAACAATGCGTGTAAGAAGTAGGCAATGCAGTATTGTTCCGCGGCATTTCGCTTTCCCCGCATAAGATCGTTTAGGTTTTTTTTCTGAGAATGCATCAACCTATGGACAACATGTTTTTTAAATAAAATGTACTGGAACTTTATTTTAAAGTGATGTTTCTTTTGTGCTACAAGATTTCATCCAATCGTGAATTATTAACTCCAAAACAATGGCCAAGAAAGGCTACTAATTTTACATGTTTCCCACGTAGAATTTTGGTTGCATTAAAACTCAGAATAGTTTTCACTAAAAGGAAATCAATTAGTAAACTAGGGCAAGCTGGAAAATTTTTTCTCTTTGCACCCTGGATTCTACGGAAATATCACCGATCACATGTTCTGCACAACAATAGGCGAATTTTGGATGATCGAGTGATAGCAATATGGCGCGGGAAACATTTGTTGGTTAAAACTCGGTCTTCTTTTGTCCCTGTTGATCAATTCTAGCACCTAAAGAATGCTTGTTTATCTTTAAAATAAACTGGATAGATTATCTTACCTTTAGAAAAAGAAACCTTGGCGCTTGTCTGAGTCAAAGATGCGACTGCACTTCACTTCGAATCAAATATTCGCACTTAGTCTGCTTCGGACAACACCATATGTGGAAAGGAATGGGCCGCCCACCGGATGTGCTGCCACCACAGGGTACCCACACAAACTGAACTGTATGGGAATATTGAAAAGGTTTACTTTTATATCGTTATATACTGTGATAAATATTCATAGCAAATATCAAAATAAACGTATTTTTACCTGAAATATTGTGTGGTGTCGTTCTTGTAGCCGGAAACGGCGAATTAAAGCGATTTGAAGGGTTTTGCATGGGACGTTTACCTGAGCGTATCCGCGTATCTCTACTGACTCTATTATACGCCCGGGGGGGGGGGGGGGGTACTCCCTTATATCAGCTATATAGGTGTGTGCGGCCCTAAAGGGTATGGTTTTCAAGCTGTTCTGGTCTGAGATAGGGTTTAGATTTTGACCATTTTGGTCTTAAATAGGGTATGGTTTGCACACTCTGGTCTGGAATTGGGTATGGTTTTTAGAAGAAGCTACTTTTTTCATTCCTTGAGAAATGCGGTTTGATTAACATCGGGAATTAGAAGCCCTTCTCAAATGTTTACGCAAACGGAAGCACTTCCTGGTCTGTAATAGGGTATCGAATTTTGGGTCAGGTCTGAAATAGGGTAGGGAAAATCGCATATTTTGGTCTGAAATGGGGTAAGGGTTTTAAGAAGCGTGCCGCACACCCCCACCCAAATTTTCGGGGAGTACCCCCCCCCCCCCCCCGTGACTATTCGCTCAGGTAAACATCGCTGAAACGTCCGATGCAAAACCCTTCAAATCGCTTAAAGCGCACCTAACCTCCAATTTTTTTTATTTTAATCAACTCAATGTACGTTGAAAAGTCGAAGAGTGAAATATTTCTTGTTTTTAACGTCGCGTTCGTGAGTTATCAGAGCACTATTTTTCGGCGGTCGCCCTCAAAGCGTATGTGAGGATTTACTATCACTTCACTCGCCCTCTTTTCACGCCAGTCAGCTTAGCATTCTTTGCTCTCTGTCGTCAGTTTAATGTGACCAAAGATGCAAATGTGGCGGCGCCGCTAGTTGTGAAAAGTTTGAGTTTGTTCAGCATGCTGCGTTTGCCATCGGGTCTTTTTAATTTGCAGATGCTTGTTTGTCATATGCCTCAATTGTTTGGCATCCTGTGTTTGCCTTCGGGGCTTTGCGCAGTGTTTGCAGATGCTTGCTGTGACAAGCTTGAGTTTGTTTAGCATGCTGCGCTTTGCCATCGGGGCTTTGCAGATGCCCCTTTGTCACATTTTTGAATTATTTTGCATGCTGTATTTGCCAAAGGGCTTTGCAGATGCTTGTTATGACAGGTTTGAGTTTGTTTAGCATGCTGCGTTTTGCCATAGGGGATTTGCGGATGCCCTGTTGTCACATTTCTAAATTATTTAGCATGCTGTGTTTGCCATTGGGGCACTTGTACAGGTTTTGTTTAGCATGCTGTGCTTTACCTTCGGCGCTTTACAGATGCTTGTTTGTTTCACCCTCTAGTTATACCTACTTTATCTCTTTCTTTTCTCTCCTTCCGATGACAGCCTTGAAGGCAGACTAATTCTCTACTTGGATTAGAGGGGCCAAGGCTGCCATCTCTCAGGACCTTTTTATCTTTTCCTGTTTCTGTTACTTTTCAGTCTTCTTTGCGCCTTCTCAATGTAAAGAGGTTTGGCTTTCATCAGTGGGAGATTTCTGAAAATTTTGATCCTACAGCCGTTTCCCCTAACGTAGTGTCATGGTTAACAGCACTGAAGTTCCTAGCCTGTTCCCTGCTCCGAGATAGTGGGGAACGCGCGAAGTAAAAAAAGGGAAAAATTACGCAGTTTCGCAGTGTTTTTTTTTTTTCCTTTTTTTTTTTACTTCGCGCGTTCCCCACTATCTAGGAGCCTGGAACAGGCTATGAAGTTCCGTTACGTTCCCGCCAAAGCCTGGGAGATGACAGTTAATGACCATGTATCAGGATATCAGAGACTCTCGTTTCTGTGGTTCTTAAGGGTAATGCTTTCGCCGATATTTCCATGTTGGCTTTTCGTGAGTCAGGGCGCTTCGTTGCGGAGAGCGTCACCGTCGTTTAAAATCCTGGTCTCGTGTTGCCTCTTTAGATTTTCGTTTTGGGTTTTGGGTGTTTCGGTGTTTCGTTTTTTGTTTTTTTGTTTTTTGGTTTAGTTTTGGGGGTATTTTTGGAGGTGTGATAAATATCTGCGAGATTGCTTGTTGGCTTGTTGCGACAGCTGACCCCAATTTAAATCCGCACATGCAAGGGGGAGAGCGTAGCAAATGGATTACTATTTGTCAGCGGTCGCTCTCAAAGCGTATGCAAGGATTTATATCACTTCACTCGCCCTCTTTTCGCGCCAGTCTGGCGGTTCAGTCCGCCGTGATTTGTTCGTCGTTTTATGTAAAAAATGTGTCCATTCGTGCTATATAGTTGAGTCGAGTCCGCCATCTTCCATCTTTGACACTTCGGTTGTTTTTACGCAATGACGATCGTAGAATACGAATAAAAGAAAGATGCGATTCATAAAAAGTGAACAACAGCTCGACAATGTGTCACTGATTTGCATCACAGTCTAAGATGTATAAAAGACTGAAAAGTAACCTCTTCCAGTCGTTTAGATTGTGGGGAGCAGCGAAAGCGGCGCGCAGCGCTATAGGGTCAGCGCGAAAACTCGTTTTTTTCTCTTGAGCCCCATTTTTCTTTCGCGCGCCACAAACTTAACGCCTGGAACAGGCTAATGGCCCAACCTCGTTCCCAGGGGTTTCTCGGTTTTCAAAATGGCGGTTTGAAAACCGAGAAGACTCTAGGAACGAGGTTGGCTAATGGCCCTTATCGTAGATGAGTACGCCACACCAACATATCAGCGGTTTCTCGCTTTCTTAACCATATAGTCTCGTTTTGATGTTTACGAGAACCTCTGACGACTATGAGCGTAAACATCAAAACGAGACTATAGGGTTCAAGAAAGCGGGAAACCGCTGATATGTTGGCGTGGCGTACTCATCTACGATAAGGGCCATTGAAAAGCCACTCACTACGCAGTCGAACTATCTTTGCTAAAGCAGATTGGAGACTGGAAACCAGTAATGTCAAATCGCCTGACTGGGGAGCTCCCTGGAAGTCAAATAAAATCAAAACCTCTTCACACAGGCTGAAAATTCGAGTTAAATGCCCGTGTACGTCTGCCCTACTCCTGATCGGAAAAACATTAATATGTGCATTATTGTCTTTATGATACATTCACACGTTATGATGTGGTACTGCCCAGTATCTATTCGCGGCATTTCACTTACAATTTGTAACCACTAGTTTAACGCTAATCCTGGGTTAACTTAATGGTGCTTGAACATCCAGGCTCAGACGTTAAGAGTATTAGATTAATTTTCTTTTTATTTATTTATAGAAGCTCAGAATAAAAAGCTAGACAATTTTACCGCGAAAACGAGCGCATTTCATTAGCAATGCTTAGCAACGCCGGGTGACGTAAAATGGCATCAGCATTTATGTCAGCACTTTCTCCTTCTCGCTCGTCTTGCAATTTGCTTTTTGTTTTAAGCGCGGTTTTTCTTAATTTTATTTGTCCGTATTGTGGCTCAGTAATTTACTGCTCTAGTATCTACAGACGTTAGGTTGGCCCAAAAGCAAAGCTTATTTCTTTTTCTGTTAGCTTTGTCGGTTAAATCATTTGTTTCTGAGTACATGGTTCTCAATTTTATTAAAACTTACTATGAGCTTACGTTTCGCTTTCAGGCACAGAAGAATTTCAAAGCTGCTTAAACGTGGTAAGCTCTTTTAAATATACGTATGCACACCAGCTATTATTCTTAATTAATAGTCAAGTTTTTCCACTTTGTTAGCTATTTTTTAACCCGTGAAAACGCGCAGCAGACTCGTACCCAGTCGCTATTTATTGGTTTTTGGAACGAGAGAAGATTGGAAACAAGGGCGAAATCAGGCGCGAGGGGTGTCATGGGAAGGGTCGCGGGAAAAATAGCGACTGGACGATCTCGTCTCATAGAAGCCAAAACAAGCCGAAAGTTTAAAAAAGCTTCTGTACCCTTCAGTGAGTGATTTGTACCCTTCTATGAGATCGTCCAGTCGCTATTTTTCCCGCGACCCTTCCCATGACACCCCTCGCGCCTGATTTCACCCTTGTTTCCAATCTTCTCTCGTCCCAAAAACCAATAAATAGCGACTGGGTACGAGTCTGTACGCGCAGGCGTAATGAACGGGTTACCGGTTACGGCGGCATATGCAAATGAGCACTCGCTCACTCCTTCCATCAGCTGTAAATTTAGTGACGTACTGCTTTGTTCATGCGCTTCGTAACAAGAACAGCCTGAATCCAGCGATAACAATAACTAATTTGTTGTAAACGAATATAAACAACAATAGCCGGGCTTAAAGATGTTTCGCATTTGGAATCTTAATTGCAACAAAAAAAGGATTTTTCAACCGAGACACGCGTTTTGATGAGGCCCTGCCAGGGGGGGCGGGGAGGGGGGGGGGATTGTCCCGTGTCGCTTGTCTGAATTTTAAAATGTCTCGTGTCGGTGTTTTATCAATGTTTCACGTTGCTGTCGGAAATTGAACGAACATTTGTCTTTTGTCGCGATTTCATTTTACGTGCTCTCGCTACTTTTTGGGTCATGTCGCCTGTCGGAATTTACCCTGGCAGGGCCTCTTTGATGCGTATCTAGCTTGAAATAATTATATTTATCCCAAACCAAGTCAGTGATCACGGTGGCCGAATGGTTTAAAGCGCGGAATGACGGCCGAAAGGCCAGAGGTTGAAGTCTCGCTCGGGAAATACCTCTTTTTTTTCTTCTTCTTCTTCGGACTGAACATTATGAAAGTGATGTACTATATTTTTCTTTTCGCGTTTGTCAAAAATCCTTACGTTTAATTAAAAAAAAAGATATTGAACCGTGTCAGTGTGAAAACATAAGCTTACCGCAATATTGCGTGACGCGTTAGCATTCTTATTTACGGGTTGGCTCTTAGGGACGGAGCATTTAATTTTTGTGGCAGTGGAGGCAATTTCTTCTGAGTATGCATTTTTTTCAGCATCATTGCCAAAATGCTTGAATTCTTTTTCACGTGCTTTCTTGCGCACGATTTTTTAACTCGTGCGCGAAACGGCATGAGGTAAGGTTTCGGCTCCATTTTACTTATTATTTTTATGTTTTTTTTTATGTTTTGCATGCAAATGTATGCACGCATATTTTAAATTGTGCACTTCCGGTTCATAGCTTTCCCATTTACACTTCCTGTTTAGTGACTTCCGGCTACTCTCACTTCCGGTAAAACAGCGTTACTTAAGTGTCACGACAGCGTCTCCTACAACCCTACTTACATCACCAATGTTCAGGTTAGGAAAATATCACACTCAGAAGAATCACTGGCTTCATTGTGGTACAGCCTTCATTTCAAAAACATTCAATAGTAAACAACGTAGTTTGCAGGAACGATGACTGAATGAAAGGAGCAACTCTTAGTTACTTAAGGTTACAGTGTACCTTCAGATCGAAAATTTATTGAAAATTTTTTTTTGGCGTTAAAATAAAGTTTACAGAATGAACTTTCATCCAAAAAAAAAAAAAGTATCGAAAAATAGTGAAAATTGACGGAGAAATGACGGTATAACTTTTGTGGGCGGAGTTTGTTTATTAAGCGATATGTTGTTTTAAGCGCCGTTTTCTCAAAGTTAATTTTTCGCTTGTTGGGGACACTTTAAAGAGCTACAACTCAAAGGGAATTTGTTCGATTTTCCTTAAATTTGGACAGAAGCTAGGCTAACATATAATCAACAAAAACGTGTCGGCGAATTTCTTAATTCCGAAAACTTTTTCGTCAAGAGGCATTTCCGTGCGATCATTCCAATTTTTTTCTCCCCTTTTCGAAAATATTCTGTAACTTTTCACTGCAATTGAATATGGAAAATCGCCGACATGTTTTTTAGCGCTTCGTGTCCGGAAACCCGAGAACAAATCAAATTAGCAAAATATAATAATCGCTTTGAGTTATAGCGTTTTAAAGCTGATTCGGACGTTTGAATTTAGACGTCGTAAAAAATTCGACAATTCATTTTATTACCAAATGGTTTCCATATTTAGATAGCCAGCTCTATAAGCTTTAATTTGATATCTGGGTTTAGGTATATTAAGTGTAATCTTAAGACGCTAGAGCTGTTATACTGGAGACACCCCCGAAGGTACTCAACATAACCTCAACTCTTAGTTAATTCTTAGTAAGGGTTAGACAATGAACGCGAGTGTTCTATGGGATACAGTGCCTCGAGCATAGACAATCTCTAATGCGAGAGGCGCTATATCCCATAGGACACGAGCGTTCATTGTCTAACCGTCGAGAGTAGTGCGATTATGGCTAAATCGGAGAATAGTATACACCGATTTAGGGGTAATATTCTCCGATTTACCACTAAGATTTATACCTATTATTCTCCGATTCTTCCGATTGCACGATTTTACCATATAAAGATGCCTTAGAAATTATTCTCCTATTCTAGGATTCTTCCGATTCTACGATTCTTCCGATTCTTCCGATTATACGATTTTACCATAAGACACTTTAGAAATTATTCTCCTATTCTCCGATTCTTCCGATTATACGATTTTACCATAAGATACTTTAGAAATTATTCTCCTATTCTACGATTATTCCGATTCCTCCGATTCTACGATTCTTCCGATTCTCCCGATTGTACGACTTTACCATAAGATACTTTAGAAATTATTTCCGATTCTACGATTCTTCCGATTATACGATTAGAAACCATTGTCCGATTGTAGATACTTCCGAGTTATCCTATTTTACGACTGTAGTTTCCTCTGCGTAAAAACGTGTCATTTCTCTGCAACGCTTAAAGAACGAGATATACATGGTTCGTATCGACTTAGTGTTTTGGCTCACGGTGCAGTGACGGTGGCGCGGGTGCACTTGCACGAGGGGCTTTCTGGATGTTGTGATCAATTTTTTTTCTTGTTGCGAGTGATTAATAAAACGAATAATCCTTTTCTTTGCGTTGTTTTTATTTGAACGTACAGTATAAAACATAATGGTTACACAAAATGCATAACTTCGTCTGTCTGTTAAGGTTACTGTAAACCTTCGAGGGTGTCTTCCGGAAAATCTTCCGTACTCGCGTTATTTTAAATGAAATCCCAGAAAACTATATATCACTGTAAAGCTAATAAAATGTAGATTCCGAAAATAACAATTATTTTAACTTTTAATCTTTTGGGAAGCGCGCGCGAGCCTTCAAACGCAAAAATGACGGTGTTTGTTTTACTGAATTGCCAGCGTCCGTGTTAGCTCGAACATCAAAACAAACTGGTCTATGTCATTCAGGAGCTAATGGGCTAACAAAGTGTGTGGGTCTTTTTCGATATTTTCATTGGTTTCAGAGTAAATCCACATTCTGACTCCACTAAGACGAGACATTCAATGTGAAATGAGTTTATTGAGGATAAGCCAGTCAGTCATCTGATGGATGTATCCTGCTAACATATTCTTTACATTCTCCTGACCTTGTAAATTAGATTTTAATTTACATTAAATTACAGAAAATTGTGCCACGCCAGATACGAAAAACCACTAAAAACCACCCTTTAGAAGTGGCCAAAAATTGTGGAAACGTATACCCCCTATAAAAGTGCAGTGGCACTGGACCTCGGAGGCAGAGGTACAACTGACATATTATAACATTACCAAATACTTTTGCTATAATACAGTATCAAACCTATTTGAAAGGCTGAAACTTAATCGAAAAAATAAAAAGAAAAGAGATAACGTTGCAGAAGACTGACCGACGTAGAATGATACATATCTCCCGCCAAAACCATAAATAGTCCTGAACTGTCCCATGAGGACACGCGAGCCTCTATGCCGTGCCGTCAGAATAATAATTTCTGCCTAATTCGTTCCTACGTCACTCAGTCGTCAGAAATTACATTTTGAAGTTGGACTATAGAAAATTGTTCTATGCGCGTCACACTCTGGGGCGCCACGAGAAAAGTATTTAAAATTTCGTAAAAGCCCCACACACTTTGCTGCATTAAAATCCAACAAACATTCTGGCCAAGTTTCGTGAAAATCTGATAAATCCACATACCCTATTAATTCATTTGAACAGAGGCAATTCTCGCAAAAACAAACCTCGAGTTAGCCTCGAAAGAATTTCACAGTTTTTGCACCTCATCAAAGTGGCTGTCATTATGTCCGTGCCGCCAACCAATGAAACGCGACATACAACCCCCTGAAGAGTCTCTTGACGAAGGAAATTTGCGGGAAAAGCATTTGCCGATTAGTGCAGTCATTCGATTCCTCATCTTGAAGTATTCAAAGACATAAGAGGAACAAACACTGAATCTGCTGAACAGAGCAATCACTTTCTGAACAGGTTTAAACACATGTGCAATCGAATGGCTGAATTTAAGTTTAAAGCATGCATTTATTTAGTTTGTGTTCGAAACACGCAATGAACTTATCGAGGAACGCTTAAGAAGCAAAGGAAAAATGAGGTAACTGTTAACGTGCGACTATAACAGAGGCACAGTGAATTGAAGATTATAATGTTGTATCAGTAATAAAAGTTAAAAGGTTCAAGTTCAAAGAATATTCATGTGTAGCGCGCTTGTTTCGGCTGATGGATTTAAGAACGAGATATATTCATGTGTAGCGCGCTTGTTTCGGCTGATGGATTTAAGAACGAGATATATTCATGTGTAGCGCGCTTGTTTCGGCTGATGGATTTAAGAACGAGATATATTCATGTGTAGCGCGCTTGTTTCGGCTCATGGATTAAAGAACGAGATATGGCGAATCAGTGTAGAAATCGAAGAAACGAAATAATCATAGAATCGTAGAATAACGATCGGAAGAATCGTATAATCGGAGAAAGCAGAACTCGGTGAATCGGAAGAATCGTATAATCGGAAAAATCGGAGAATCGAGTAGAATTCGAAGAATCGGAAAAATCGTATAATCGGAGAAAGAGGAGGGAGGAGAAAGGAGAATCGGAAGAATTGTATGTCTAAACTCATATGTTACTATTCTCCGATTTAGCCATAATCGCACTCTTAGAAAATGGTCTTAGAAAATGGTCATATCCGCGAAGAAATCATATTTTATGCAGATTGTATTTATGAGCGTATTTTAATTGTCATTCACACTTGGGAATCACGTTGTTATTTTGTTTTGGATGTCGCCGTGATATTGCCCGGCATAGTAAATCGAACCCAATCGAACTCAATCGAACTCAATCGAACTCAATTCATGGGTTGAGTTCGATTGAGTTCGGCAATCGAACGAAATCGAACTCACCGAAAAGAAAAAAAATCAATCGAACCCAATCGAACGTTCAATTTTCGAACTCGTGATTTGTGTAAAACAGGCGTTGAAAATCCATAACCAGATCTTGGAAGCTCGAGTTACTTGAGCCCGGACTGTAACGCACGTGTGTTTTTCGTAAACGAAGAAATTCCGCAGAAATGGCTTCAGATGCGCTGTGGATTGTAAGCTTCAAGTGCGTAGTAAAAGGCTACCAGGAATGCCGCTTCTTTGCATAAAAGTAACCCAATCCATGTAATTGTGTTCGATTGAGTTCGGTTTTCCGAACTCAGTCGACAATCAGATGGATTGAGTTCGATTGAGTTCGATTTGTTCGATTGAATTTGATTTGTTCGGAAATCGAACTCACTGAAAGTCCGGTGTTCGATTTCGTTCGATTGCCGAACTTGAGTTCGATTGAGTTCGATTTCCGAACGTTCGATTTACTATGCCGGGGATATTGGTAGAATTTGACGAATAACAATGCTTTTCTTTCTTTGGAGCTTTGTTTATTCTTTGTTGTTTTGATGCTCATTTGCTCCGACTATAAGCCAGTATACAGAGCTCGAGGAACTTGAGACCGTTCTTGCCATTCAAGAGTTACCTGCTTTTGAGAGCGGAGACATATCCGAGTGCTTGGGAGATTAATTCGATAAAAGTGAACGTTTCCAAAAGCCTACCACAGTGATCCACAGTGAACGAAATTGCACAAAGAGAAAGAGACAGAATTCCAAAGCACGGTGAGACCAGTCTTTCGTTTAAATTTTCCTAAAAATTGTTAAGTCGAATTTAGTTTTGTTATTTTGGTAATTAATCTCTTTCTTAAGTTGTGTAAAACGAAAACTTCAAATAAAATTGTCATTGTTATAACTGCAAGTTGTTTTTATTTAAATTAGCAGCCTGTAATTCATTTGTATGCTCTATATACTCATTAGTATGCTCTATTTTCTCATTAGTATGCTCTATATAGAACATACTAATTAGGCTTTTAGACAAAGGAAAACAAAAGAATTCATTAGTATGTTCTATACAGAGCTTACTAATGAGTTGTTATTTTACCCCACAATTTCCCTGGGCTTCAAAGCCCCCGCCTCTTTACATAATTTAAGACAGTTTATGGGATATAGAGCACGCAAATACTGGGCACTGATTGGCTGAGTGGGTGTGACCATTTTCTAATCATGTTTAAGGTGGCTCGCGGCAGTTTTTGAGGGTCCACACACCTCACATTTGAGCGCCCATAGCGTCGGTGCTAGAGCTCGGATTGACTAGCCGTTAACACACATAGCTTCTTAAAGATTGAACTTTCCGGTAATGCCAATTTAATTGGCATCGGAGCTACCATGGCACACGGCAACGATGTCACCCAATTTACATATTGTCCATTTTCATGAGAACCTAACCTAACTTTTAAAACCACCTACCGTACATTCTACTTCAAAGGTAGGGCTACAAGTACTGGACAATGGAAAATGGACAATATGTAAATTGGGTGACGTCATTGCCGTTTTGCCATGGTAGCTCCGATGCTAATTAAATTGACATTAGCGGAAAGTTCAATCTTTAAGAAGCTATGTGTGTTAACGGCCAGTCAATCCGAGCTCTAGCACCGACGCTATGGTCGCTTAAATGTGAGGTGTGTGGACCCTCAAAAACTGCCGCGAGCCACCTTAATATATATATATATATATATATATATATATATATATATATATATATATATATATATATATATATATCATAAAACTTTCTTACGCATGCGCAGGAGTATAGGCTGCTTGCAGCCTCTTGTTTTCTCTTAAATTTCTTCTACAGGAATTGTGTTTTGGTAATTGCCCCAACCCCCCCCCCCCCCCCTCCAAAAAATAAATAAATAAATAAAAAATATTAATAAATAAATGGTCTGTCCTTTAGGAGCCTTTGATTCGATTTATCTTGATTTACACAAAACAGAAGTTTTTCAAATTTACACAGGAAGTGAGGAATATTGCCAAATTTTATAAACGCTTATAAAAAAACATAGGTAACCGAGTTAGTTTTAAAGATAGATTTAAAAAACTGACTTTTAAGGGGTACAATGTATGTCTTTCGAGGGTTATAGTTACCATGACAACAGATATGACATTATAAATGGTCTTGAAAGAAACTTTAACAACCCTGTCAAATTATCTATATTTTGTTTCAGACAAAAGCCATTAAATTTTACATGCTTAATAAATTGTTATGACATGTACATAAGCTGTGAGAAACCCTTCCAAGCCTCCTTAAAAAATTGTTTTAAACGATTTTAAAATCGTCATTACATCTCTGAAGGTGTGCTTGATTATATTAAATGTATTCCCGGATAAGAATAGGTAGAATGGTTACAAAAACATCGCGTTTTTCGAAATTTAGGTGCCAATCAGAAAATTTAACAACTCCTATTGCTGTATTATAAACCTGTTTTGCCACATGCATACTGCCAATGTGCCTATACAAGCAATTCTCAAAAACTATTCTGTTAATTCTTATTCCAGAATACGCTCAATGGAACGCGCCCTCAAGCTTGGGGTGCCTGTGGTTTTGACAGATGTATACCACAAGTGTGCCAAAACAAACAATTCTCAGAGACTATTCTGTTAATTCTTATTCCAGAATACGGTCAATGGAACGCGCCCTCAAGCTTGGGGTGCCTGTAGTTTTGCCAGATGCATACTGCAAGTGTGTCTGAACAAACAATTCTCAGAGACTATTCTGTTAATTCTTATTCCAGAATATGGTCAATGGTACGCACCCTCAAGCTTGGGGTGCCCGTGGTTTTGCAACCAGATGCATACTGCAAGTGTGTCTGAACAAACAATTCTCAGAGACTATTCTGTTAATTCTTATTCCAGAATACGGTCAATGGTACGCGCCCTCAAGCTTGGGGTGCCTGTGGTTTTGACAGATGTATACTGCAAGTGTGTCTGAACAAAAAATTCTCAGAGACTATTCTGTTTATTCTTATTCCGTAACACAGTCAATGGAACGTGCACTAAAGCTTGGGGTGCCTGTGGTTTTGCCAGATGTATACTGCAAGTGTGCCTAAACAAACAATTCTCAGAGACTACTGGTATTCTGTTTATTCTTATTCCCAAATATCATTAATCTAACTTGTAAGTTCTAAGTCAACTAGGTAAAGAAATTATAAAATTGCTGCGTCTATCATTGTCTTTTTTCTCTTTAATAACACCGCCATGGAAACACGCTTTACATTGTACATCATCACAATACAACTGCATTATTGATTAATATGACCACTGCCATTATTGATTAATATAACCACCATAAGGCCACAAAATTGTAACCGTATTAATGGCAACAAAAGACTGTAAATTAAACCATATCGATAATAATTTGAAATCTAAAGTCTCTCCTCGGCATTTTCTATTTGTTTTTGTCACTTTTCTTATGCACATCGAATGGGCACATTCAAAACAAAACAATGACTGTGCTTCCATTTAGGCGATTGGAAAATGACCGTAATAATTATGAGGTGATCATATTAACAGGGAGGTCGTATGTTGGGAGGGATTCTACTATGAAAACCAGAGAGAAATCTCTTATGCAAAACATGTGTCCTTCTAAAAAGGCCATGTAGTGTTGCCCTAGAGGGTTTTCACAGAGGCCATATTAGCTAACAATTTGTTGAGTGAAAAAAAATTCAGTGAATCTAGTAACAAAAACAACCTAGAATAGTCATTGAGGCTCCCTGCACAACTACAATGTATCTAGCACAAAAAGTATAAGTAAGTAAGTTTGCTTATCCACAAACTCAACAAAATGAGAAGTAAACAATATTTAAAACACTGATGAATATTGTCATAATTAGCACAGTGTTTATATTACTGTTCATATCTTCTGTGATCAAATGAAACACTCATGTGGTAAAAATTGACATTAATCACAGTGAGGATTTCCTTTGCCATGCAATTTGTTTGATTTTCCAATTTACCATAAATAACACAACCTTGACAAAACAAAAACGTAACTTAAGATGCTTAGGTATTAAGAAGTGTCTTCAGATACATATCCCATATGATTATCATAGTGTTCAAGAAGTAGTGCCTCACTACTTATCTCCTCTTGACAAATCCAACAGCTATGTTTCTCAACAATGGCTGATTGAGTGTCTTGCGATGTGGAAGTTGGTGTTGATATGCAATCCTTCCTACTATTTCCAGTACCCATGTGGGCGAGTGTGCTGCTGCAGCAGCTTTTCTTTCCTGCACTTGACTGTGATGGAAAATCAGTCCTTTTAAACAGAGTGGACTTATCACAAACTTTTCGATATCCTGCTCTTCTATGCATACCTCTTAAATATTTAGATGGAGTTTCCTTTATGTGTAAATGTTTGTTTTCATGTCTCCTTAGACTTCCTGCTTGACTAAAACACTTGCCACACTGTTTACATTCATAAGGCTTTTCTCCAGTGTGGACTCTTTTATGTTTCTTTAGGTTTCCTACATTTGTAAAACACTTGCCCAATTTTTTACATTCATAAGACTTTTCCCCAGTGTGGACTTTTTGATGTGTTCTTAAATTTTCTTTTTGGCTAAAACACTTGCCGCACTGTTTACATTCATAAGGCTTTTCTCCAGTGTGGACTCTTTCATGTTTCCTCAGGTTTCCTACATTTCTAAAACACTTGCCACACTGTTTACATACATAAGGCTTTTCCCCAGTGTGGACTTTTTGATGTGACCTTAGAAGTCCTGCGTGGCCAAAACACTTGCCACACTGTTTGCATTCATAAGGCTTTTCCCCAGTGTGGACGTTTTGATGTGTCCTTAGACGTCCTGCTTGGCTAAAACACTTGTCACACTGTTTACATTCATAAGGCTTTTCCCCAGTGTGGACTCTTTCATGTGTCCTCAGGTTTCCTACATTTGTAAAACACTTGCCACACTGTTTACATTCATAAGGCTTTTCCCCAGTGTGGACTCTTTCATGTGTCCTCAGGTTTCCTACATTTGTAAAACACTTGCCACACTGTTTACATTCATAAGTCTTTTCCCCAGTGTGAACTTTTTGATGTGTCCTTAAATTTTCTTTTTGGCTAAAACACTTGCCACACTGTTTACATTCGTAAGGCTTTTCCCCAGTGTGGACTCTTTCATGTTTCCTCAGGTTTCCTACATCTCTACAACACTTGCCACACTTTTTACATTCATAAGGCTTTTCCCCAGTGTGGACTCCTTCATGTTTCTGCAGGTTTCCTTCTTGGCTAAAACACTTGCCACACTTTTTACATTCATAAGGCTTTTCCCCAGTGTGGACTTTTTGATGTGTCCTTAAATTTGCTTCTTGGCTAAAACACTTGCCACACTTTTTACATTCATAAGGCTTTTCCCCAGTGTGGACTCTTTCATGTTTCTTTAGCTCTCCTGCTTGACTAAAACACTTACCACACTGTTTGCATTCATAAGGCTTTTCCCCAGTGTAAACATTTTGATGTGTCCTTAGATGTCCTGCTCGGCGAAAACACTTGCCACACTGTTTACATTCATAAGGCTTTTCCCCAGTGTGAAGGTTTTGATGTGTCCTTAGATTTCCTGCTTGGCTAAAACACTTGCCACACTGTTTACATTCATAAGGCTTTTCTCCAGTGTGGACTCTTTCATGTTTCCTCAGGTCTCCTGCTTGACTAAAACACTTACCACACTGTTTGCATTCATAAGGCTTTTCCCCAGTGTGGACTTTTTGATGTGTTCTTCTTAGATGTCCTTCCCAAGTGTGAACTTTTCGATGTGACTTTTTGTTTGTGGTAACATTTTTACGCATTGATGGTTCTTCTGGAATTGTGTCAGGATTCATTTTCTTTTTTATACCTTTTCTTTTTGCTAAAATGATTATAAAATAAAAACATTAATATACTATAATATATCCATAATAAATAAGGAATCAGAGAATTAACTCTGTGTGTAAATTATAGTGCTAAAGTCAACCCATATATTTCCCTGTACTGAGCGTTAGCCCTAGTAAGGAAATGAGGGACCACACGAGGGAAAGAAAAAAATCTTTGACCTCGGTGGGATTCAAACCCACGACCTCCAGATTAGATCTTCCGTCGCTCTACCGCTTGAGCCACGAGGCCGTACGGAAGCAGATCGTGGGTAATATGGTGGTAATTTGTGGCAATGAGAATGTGAAGGGTAGAAATAAAAGTTGAGCCAACGTAGCACTGGTGATACAAATAAGGAATCAGAGAATTAACTCTGTGTGTAAATTATAGTGCTTAAGTCAACCCATATATTTCCCTGTACTGAGCGTTAGCCCTAGTAAGGAAATGAGGGACCAACATTTGTACCCTTCACATTCACTTCCGTCGCTCTGCCGCTTGAGCTACGAGGCCGTACGGGAGCAGATCGTGGGTAATAAGGTGGTAATTTGTGGCAATGAGAATGTGAAGGGTACAAATGTTGGTCCCTCATTTCCTTACTAGGGCTAACGCTCAGTACAGGGAAATAAATTATATGGGTTGACATTAGCACTATAATTTACACACAGATTTAATTCTCCGATTCCTTATTTGTATCACCAGTGCTACGTGGCTCAACATTTATTTGCACCCTTTATAATATATCCAATTTGATATTTAAATTTTTTCAAGGTATCAGAGTACCTTAGATGCCCATTTTACATTAATTGAGCTGTTATATCCTTATAATACACTCAGGTAATTAAAGTTTGCTTTAATGGGCATAATTCATCTGCAAGTGTCAGGAGAGGAAAATAATGACACAGGATACCTTATTGTTTGAAACAATTCATGGAACTTCATGTAACTTTAAGATTTGACAGTGGTATGGGGAACATGGCTCCAGGCTCCCTACAGTTGTACTACTTCCTTTCTAAAAAAAAGACACTTGACTGCCAACCTTAATTTACTGATGGGTGATTTTGAAACATATTTGCATGTAATATATCAAACACGAGGAAGAGTGTTTCATTACGATGTCCAAACACACTGAAGTGAATTGAAAAACAAGACACAGCAGAGCCATTTTAACCCACTTTGAGAGTTAGGATACTGGATAAAACACTTTTTCGAGTGTTTGATATACCTTCTCAAACTGATCATTAAAATAATGCTGAGAAAACGAAAAAAATCAAAATTTACAAAACCTATGCAAATTAAAACTGGGTATCCAAACCTCCATGGTATTGATTTCCTTTGTGTTCTCATCATGAATTGTTAATGAGTTTCAGAAGTCCTCATTCACCATTCACTACTCATGCATGCCCCCAAGTCGAATTTTGAATATTATAATTATAATACCTATTTACTAGCAGTAATCACAGCTTATGGAGACACGTTCGAAGGAATTTCTGGCAGAAATGCGTCTCTGAAAAAAAAAAAACAATAGGGGCGCCATTTGGAAGACCGTCTACCAAAATATCTCAAATTTTACTGTACATAAACCACAGGACAACCAACGCGAAATTAGAATTGCGTTCTTTGAACACTATAATAATATACAAGCACCTTTGGTATTTTGTTCATATTTTTCAAACTGTCCAAATTAAAGATTAATGTGGATAGTTTGGACTTTTCTTTAGAAAACTGAGACTATCCAATTACTTAGAAATTGGATAGTTTTTCAGCCAATCAACTTTCAAGATAAACAGTAGAAATGAAATTTTAACCAATCAGCACACAGCAGTACAGCAGATCCAACCCTATCTAAGCAAGTGTTTCAAGAAAACAACATGTAAGATTTTTGCTGGTGAAGACAGATTTAAACACGGTGATGAAAGGAAACCAAAACAAAAACACAAAGAAAATCACATGAACATAACTCAGTGTATTTAATGAGTTGCGTTTAGCACGCAAAGAACAAAACGCCTTGGAAGACACATCCATTGAAGAGGTTGATGCTCTACTTTCTAAATCTATGCAGAAATAAAAAATGTAATTAAAAGGTAACAGGACTACAAAGTCATACCTGTTCAATTTGGAAAAAATTAAATTCCAAACATTCCTGACTGCCAAATTGGATTTGGTCTACAGGGCTCGAAATTATAAAAAAGAAAGTTCAGTCCCCATTTTTCGACTAGATACGAAAATCAAGTCGCAAGTTCACAAATTTTAGTCACAAAACTTAGTAACCATAATTACACTGTAGTTAATAAATAACTTCGACTAACAAATGATTAACAAGACTTTGATTTTATTACACTTCAACAGCTTTCACCTTATCTCTAATGATGACTGTGTACAGAACAAAACATGTCGTACTATAAACTTACCCGCCGGCTATGTGTATGATGTTCATTACACTCTACACACGACTGAGTTCTGAGTCATATATTTATTTATACTGACTGAAAGCAGAAAGCAGATGGAATCAAAGGGCTCTTAAAGCCATTTCGTTAATGCGAGAGAATGTAAGGTTAATAAAAAACAACAACAACAACAACAACAACAAGAATTGGAAAAGTTGGGTGCCTTTGATAGGTAAGTGTAGTAAAGTCGTGATAGGTAATATGTTTAAAGCTGCTAAATGGTCTATTGAAGTTGAAAGATTGAAAATACCTGTAGGTCTAATCGTAGACTTAGACATTGCAGTCATAGAGGACTTAAAGGGAACCTCCACTATGATAACAAATTGACGTAAAATTGTTGGAAATAATGTTTAAATTTCAATTACCAAAACAAATCAAATCGGCATGCGCGAACCGCAAGGGCAGAATGTGTGAAGTGCACGCGGGAGGAACGAGACAAAACCGTGCGGTTCAAGAAAGAAACCCGTGCGTTTCATGTACGAAAACCTAGGTTGAAAATTTACCTCAATCAAATGGACGAAAGGCTGACACAATAGGATCTAATAGCCTATTGTTTTTTATTGTTTTCCTTTGAATAGATTTTTTTCTCACATTTACAATTGACTATTAAACAGCGTTCGCTAAAAACATAGATCCGGCTGTGAACGGCTTAAAGAATTATTTGGAACGGCTTGCGGCCGAACGGCTGAAGAAAGATTTCGAACTGCTGGCTGTAAACGTAACATATACTGTAAGTAAACTGCACACTAATTGTTTACCTTTACCGAGTACCTTACATTGTAAGGATGATGGAACCGTTTGCCGCTTTGACTTGAAGGCCACGGTTGTAAACAAGCGGCCCCGAGTCCCAAGTGCATTTAATCACGCAAAATTCTTGCATAAAATTATTTCTGAACTTCATGTTTACTAAATATAATAATCGAAGTTAAAGACAGCAGGGAAAGTTATATACCAAAAAAAAAACAGATTTAGCCCTTTTTAGTTTGTCAGTGTTGCTATAGTTGTCGGTAAAACGTCCACCAAATTTGCACATGTCAAAAGGTAATTTGAAACCTGAATACAAACCATGCATGGTCATGCACGCGCTTTCAAGAATTTTGTTATTCTTGTACGTGTAGTTTCGTTGGCCAAATTACGGCTGATAAACGGCAAGGGAACGGCTTGAACAGCTTGAACGACTTGTCGTGAAACGACTTTGTAGCAAAACGACTGTAAAACTCTATTACAGTGTTGATTGTCTTTTGAAGCGTCGCGGCAATAATATCAGCAAGTGGCAAAAAAAAAAATGACTACTCTGCTCTGCTTTGGCAATTTCGCGAGTCGAAGGGTGAAACCATCAGTCTTCACTTGAAGAACAAAGAATATTTCAAGAAAGTTTTTATCAAGCGCAGTTTACATTCAGTCACTTTTTTGTCTGATGTGATTTGTATTTATCTCTTCATGCAAATTTGGCAAGATTGACGACTCCTTTGTAATGATACTGTTCACGTAGAATCCGTTTGAAATGTTATCTAAAGGCTGGTTCTGATATAATCGTCCCGGTCGTCCAAGTCATTTCAAAAAGTGCATGGATGACTGGGATGATTATATGAGAACACTTCTGAGACGACCCGGGACGATCGCAAACGACCCGGACAACTGGGACGATCGCGGTCGCTTTGATAGAACTGTGTTCTATCCGGACGACTGGGACGATCAAGAATAATCCGAGACGATCATATGAGAACTACTCTCAGGCGACCGGGACGACCGAGGTGATCGAAGCGACCCAAATCTACCCCAGAATGCAGTATTATTGCCCGAAACATGTTGTTGGACACAGTTTATGACTGCGCTATTGAAGTTCGAGATGACCGGGACGATCATGTGAGAACCCAAATCGCTTGAGTCGTCCCGATCATCTGAGTCGTTTGCAAAAAACTTTTTGAAATGACTCGGACGACCGGGACGATTATATGAGAACCAGCCTTTAAGTGAAAATAAGCGTGGAATTAGCTGTTAGAAGCAAAACAAGTTGCGTATTTGTAAAATAGCGGCAATAAACACAGCACGGCAAAAAGATAAACGATAAAGTTCTTACTTTGACCTTTGCGTATTCTGAGTTTCGCTTCAGTAAACCCGGTAGGGAATGCTCTCTGTGTTTCAAAATTACTTTCTTTGGCCATTCAACGGTGAAAAAAAGTAACAACAATGACTTAATTTTCAGCCCTTGCTGTTTTTGACCAGCCGGAATGATATAAACCAAGCCGTTGGAACGTTTTGGCTAGTCGTTCAAAAATTTTCACGAGCTGTTCGAACGTTTTGGATACCGGTTCAAAAATAATTTCCATGAGCTGTTCGAAAATTTTGTTTGTTGAGGTTTAAAATTGAAATCTCTTGCGTATTGTGGTCTAATACCAAACATTAAAAGACAACAAGGGCAATTAAGTGCACGAAGATGCGGCCATTGAAGAACGCGTGTTTCCCTAGGTTTTGTCTCGGTTCGTGTCACTCGCTTAGATGACTTCGGTCGTGTGTCATGAATTTGATCCTTACTGTAGTTGGGTTTCAAATGGAGTTATAGGCTTCCCCTACCCTGTCACCTTGAAAGAAAAAATCCCGGGAGGCCCACTTCCGGAACCACATCAATCACATCTTAGATTGCCATGTTGCCAGCATGGTTGTCCTGATGGTGTAGTGGTTATGACGCCTAACTAGTATGCAGGAGGACGTGGGTTCAAATCCCACTCAGGGCAAATTTTCTTTCAAACATTTATTCAGTAAATATATATACATATACATATACATATACATATACATATACATATACATATACATATACATATACATATACATATACATATACATATACATATACATATATATATATTTAACAAATAGATTCCATTTTGCCGTGTGTCTGTTCAGTTATAGATCACAGATGACGTCAAAATGGGGTAAGAACAAAAAAGTGGCACACGAGCCGCAGGCGAGTGTGTCACTGATGTTCTTACCACATTTTGACGTCTTCTGTGATCTATAACTGAACAGACACACGGCCAAATGGAATCTATTTGTTTTATACAATGAACAGAAAAGTAAAAAGAGTAAAATTACGAACTTGCCTCGTAGTGCTCGACTGTTCGAAGATTTGTTCCAGTTTAGGTATTTTCAAGTCGCCAAGAATACTTTTCGTCTTGGTTTCTTCTTTTTCTTGCTCGTAAACAGCTCCTGCTAAACATTTTTCGAGGCTTTCCCTTGCTCAATCCAGAATAATCTCGCAAAAATTTTCAAAACTGTGCGCCATGTTGGACAAAACAAAGCAAACAATTTTTCTATGACGTCAGCCGTGCATCTGTACTCTGATAGATCATAGGCAATGACCAATCACAGAGCGCGTAGTATTCAGTTCATTGTATAAATATACATGTATATAGACCGTTTTGAAGGTGCTGCCTGAGCCAACGAAAGATGTCATACCAAAAGGATCACAATAAGGGATTCACAGCCCGGATTCGGTGGATATGACAGAAAACTACAAATGTAGTTAAGAAGACCGAAAATGGACAACTTTTGGTATAAAAAATATAAAAATTTAGTTACAAAATGTTTCGGTCTCTCGACCTTCATCAGTTGTACAGACAGTTACACATGAGACTTAAATACGGTTACAACAATGACTTAACATTAAACTACTGATAAATTACGTAACAAAAATAAAAGCAAAATTACAACAATAATAGCTGATTGTTATTATAATTTCAACCCGTGAGGTATGTTTGAGTCTTTTTTGTCACTTTCTCCCATTCGCAACCAAGCCTTGGAACAATGGCGGCAGTAAATTCTCGGAAATAAATGTTAAAATTAATGACTTCTGATGTTCGTAATGAATTGAAATTTGGCAAGATGAGTAAGGAAGTCTAATAGTACACGAAAATGTAAAAAAAATGAAAATCAAATTTGATCGTAGTAGCACTTTAAAGTTGAATGCCTCAGACAGTTAGCCGCAAAATTGTTGACACTCTCACAAAAAACACTCACTTTTATAAAAAACAAAAGAACAATATATTTCCCTCACAACCCTGCCTCCCCCGTTTAATGTTGTTTGCCAAAGTTTTGGACATGGTGCCGGTCACAAAACAACATTGATAAGGGGGGAGGGGTAAGGAAAGGTAGCAATGGTGTACTTCTTCTAAAAATGCACTTGTGAATAAAAGTGTCTCAAATACTTTTGCAGCTAATTTGAGTATGCAACTATCAAATAGTGCAACTGATCAAAGGGAAAGATTTCCGTTCAACCCCATACATCAGTTGGGGGATGTTCTGAAAACTCAGGGCAGGAAAAAAGCCAGGTCCGATTGCCCGGGGCAAGTAAATTTTGCTCTTGGGCAAGTGAAAAGAGAAGTTTGGTGGTCTGGTGGGAAAGTGAAATTAGCTTTAGTAGTCTTGTGAGTCTGTCTGAAAATATCAGCTTGATAAATGATAATTTCATGTCAGAAACTATTTCAAAACCTAACACTGCAAGATGAGCGAAACAATGAGTTGAAAGCATGGATCAAATTAAGGTCCAAATGTACATGTACTTTCTTCGCGTTTGTCCTCCGATCCAATCCTCCGATTGCCATATTGGCCACCAGAAGCCTGGCAATTCTAATAAGGCACATGGTAAATTCAAGATGGCGACGAACAACACAAACATTTTGCGTTTCTTTTAGTACATGTTGTTTTCCCATTGGGCAAGTAATATTTAAATGGGGACAAGTGAAATGGGAAATTTACTGGCCCACTGGGCAAGTGGATTTCATTATTTTTTTCCTGCCATGAAACTGAAACAAAAGCCAAAACAATAGAACTCCAAAAGCAAAGCAATAGCACATACAATACATACATAATTAATGTATGGGGTTATACGGAAATATTACGATCAAAGAATTGATGAAAGGGGATTGACTGACACACAACAGAGGTTAGCAGGGCGTAACATGTCGATCGAAATCGATCATCGAAAAGATAGTCGATAAGTCGATAGTACTCGATATTTGTCGATAATTGTCAATCGACAAGTTTAATTTGTCGATAAAAGTTGATAATCACAAAATTTTAACAAAAATTGGGACAATTTTTAATCGGCTACGAAATTAACCACACCATGCGTGACAAAAGGTAGGAAGAAGTAAAATAGGCATAAATCACTGATAACGCTGCTGATAACAAAAACAACTTACGTCAGGGAGTTTTTTGTTGATTTGATCTGAAAAGATTTATTTTGCTGCTCCTCATGTTTGTTTGAGCTTCTAATACAGTGTACTGAATCCAGGTTTATATAAATGAAGTCTTTCTGTAGCCAATTGGCTCCCGCTTCGTAAGTCCGCGTTCGGTTGCAGTCTTGTCTCCCGCCATACATCTTTTTCATATTTTGATACTTGTCAATTATAAAAATCGATCAAAATCAATAATCACAAGAAATCTTGTGATCGATTTTTTTACGATTTCCGATATTTGTCGATTGATTGGTATCGAATTCAATCGACAATGATTGATTAATTTTTATCGACTTTCGAAATTATCGACATGTTACGCCCTGAGGTAAGTGATTTTCAGGTTTAAGAAATTCCCTCCATTTTAAGGAGCGATTTTACAATACCTGGCCACTTATTTACATATCCCTAAGTGTTTGTTAGAACTAGCCATATGAAAACAAAAGAATCCATTCTTATTCAATGAGATGCAAATAAGTGGCCGGGTGTAAAATCTAGCCCATTTTAAGATGCCCAAAACCCCGTTAATTGGTTATAATATTATAAACTTAAAAAACAAACCTATCAGTGGCATTTCGCCTCCCAAATAAGACTTTTTCTTCAGAGAGATAAATCGCAAAATTCAGAACAAAGTTCTGCACAAGAATGGGCGAATTAATTTGGATGATCGAGTGATAGCAAATGGCGCGGGAACATTTGTTGGTTAAAACTCGGTCTTCTTTTGTCCCTGTTGATCAATTCTAGCACCTAAAGAATGCTTGTTTATCTTTAAAATAAACTGGATAGATTATCTTACCTTCAGAAAACGAAACCTTGGCGCTTGTCTGAGTGAAAAATCAACACGCTTCGATGCGACTGCACTCAGGGCGCTGCACTCCACTTCGAAACAAATATTCGAACTTAGTCTGCTTCGGACAACACCATATTTGGAAAGGAATGGGCCGTCCATGGATGTGATGCCACCACAGGGTGCCCACACAAACTGAAATGTATGGGAATATTGAAAAGGTTTACTTAATATCGTTACATACTGTGATAAATATTCATATAAAATATCAAAATAAACGTATTTTTACCTGAAATGTTGTGTGGTGTCGTTATTGTAGCTGGAAACGGCGAATTAAAGCGATTTGAAGGGTTTTGCATGGGACGTTTACCTTAGCCGCGTATCTCTACTGACTCTACTATAGAGGTTTTGCACGGCAGCCATGTTGCATGGCAGAAACAATGAAAATGTTTTTGCATTAGAAAGAACATTCTTTCCCATAGGGAAAAGAATCTATTGTTCCTGCCATGCAACATGGCTGCCGTGCAAAACCTCTATACGCTCAGGTAAACATCACTGAAACGTCCAATGCAAAACCGGCTTCAAATAGCTTAAAGCGCACCTAACCCCCATTTTTTTCTTTTAATCAACTCAATGTACGTTGAAAAGTCAAGGAGTGAAATATTTCCAGTGACTGAAAGGTAAAATAAATCACATTTTTCGATGGGAATTTATGTTGATATCAATTTTTAATTGATTTTTCCTTTGCGTTCTCTTACATTTTGGAGACATGTTTATGAAACGTGCTCAAATTAAGTAGTGTTGTTATCTTGAATTTCATCGAGGACAGCTCTGCCTTGATGCGCTATAAATGGTGCGGGTTTTGCTTTTAAACATAAACTAATGGAGATTTGAATAAAATTTTTCGAAAGAAGATTGTGTTGTCCATTTATGTGTTTGTTCATTCATTACACAGATTGAAAAGCGATTTTATGTAAATAAAACAAAATTTAGATTTTCTGTCTTCACTCGCGTCGCCTTATGCAATATGTTTGTGTATTTTTGCAATTTTGATTTCCTATAATCAGTTTCTTGGGCAATTTTTGACAAACAAAAACTGTATTTTATTCGGAAAGTAGTCGTAATAGTTATTCTAGACAGAGAAAAGTTGTTTTTGTGAACTTTTGTATAGTCTAAATGTACTGTGCAGACGGTCGGGTAATACTGTTTTTTGAGAATTGCTAAAATTGAAAAATAGCCCGGTCGTCAATCTCAATTCTTGTGCTTCCGACCTTTCACCTTAGTTAAAGTTTAAGCTTGTTCAAAGGCGACGCTGTTAGGCTCTTCCATATATTAAACTGTAGGAAATAAAGAACGGCCGGGTTTTGTACTGTAAAATTTATAACGCATTATTTGAAATAAATCGAGCTTTATACATATATTATTGTGTTTCAGGAGTGAAGCTGGAAGCAGGTTGCGGGGCAGTTAGTATCCGCTTTAGACCAAATTTGACACTTTCTCATCATGCCAAAACTTGTTCGAAGTTATGGACAAAACAGCTTCGGAAATTAATGAGAAGAAGTGAAGCTCTTGGTATCTTTGTCTATACATATATTTTTTGAAAGAAAGATGCTTTTAGCTTCTTTCCTTTGTGGGGATTATCTCCTCTACCGCGCGCGCGACCTGTAGATAAGATAACTGCGCATGCTCCGGGAGAATCCGTTGTTCTTAAATGAGCTATGTCGTGAGAAGTTTGACATTTCTAAGAGTGATCAGCGTTAAATTTCTCCTTGTAATATTAATATTAATATACTTTCAATAAAAAAGTTCATGAGAATTAAGGAAATGATCACACAAGATGAGTTCTCTTGATATCCAAACAATTTCTCCCCACTAATCTATCGGAAATGTATAGGACTACAAATGAGAATTTAAATTTTGGTAAGGGCTTAAAGGGTTAAAACTACGTACATGTATTTTTGTCATACGTAACGCGCTTATAGAACACGAAGAGGAAGATATCAAGTGAGTTTTCGAAGAAAGAATCATCATCATCTGATCGAGTTTTAGTGAGCTTTTTAAAGGCCGATTTACACAGTACAACCGTTGTCGCATGCGATTTTTTGTAGCGCAAGCTGCTCGCGCCAGGTGAAAATTGTATACAACTCACAACATATAACATTGTTTGTGGCTATGATTATCGCTGCATGAGTTTTAAAACATGATTCAAAATCCTACAACTTTTTGCGCGTTTCATGCAACAGTTGTGGGCGAGTTGTAGGCTGATTTGGACGACGCGATTCGTGTTGTATGTATGGCGTGAGCAGGTTGCATGCGACGGTTGTGCGCATACCGCCCGTGTGCCGTCTAAATCAGCCTTAAGACACGAGGCAATAACCTTGAAAAAAACTAAATGGCCCAATCCTCGGTAGGAAAAAAGATGGCGTCTGGTACATTTACCCATAATTCTTAGCGCACAAAAACCTTAACAACGTTCATAAAATGTAAAGAAAAGTTATGAAATCTTCAAACCTGGTCTACAGATTGTCCTTAGTACTGGAACAAATATTGTAAAATTTAGGCTTTCCTTGTGCCTTATGTGCTGTGTTAGGTCCGCAAGGTATTGTGGTAAAATGAACAGCCGCCATCTTTTTTCCTACGGTGGATTGTTTCAAGTTGTAATCCATTTCCATCATAGCCGTCTGGCACCGGTTTATTTATGGGGTAAATTTTTTTATTGGACGAAATTTCGAGAACCCGCGCGCGAGGGGAACATGCGAAGGGGAGATATCCCTTTTGCGCGTTTCTCTCTCGCGCGTATCCACGAGATTTTGTCCAATAAATGAACTAGCGCCTGCTACGTAGTCTACAGCATAATACACTTCTTTTCACCCTTAAAGTACTATTAGAGTAATCTCATACAAAACTGGCTCGTTATTTGTGTTTTCCACTGATATCAATATGTCTTTTGGTCTTTTTTAAAGTTACACTTAAAATCTTAAAATTTTTACAAAGCTCTTTTTAGGGAAGCCCGTTAAGTAACTGCAGACGCAAGATAACAAGGAGAACGTAACTTCTCGCTTGTGTGACATATTTTGCACCTGCACTGACCTTCAGCAGATTTCATTTGACACCTCACTAATTAAGCCCGTTGCTGGAGCGAAGAGAGTTTTTATTATATATAACTTAATAAATTATGTGTATCAAACACATCATCATGATTGGCTGGCCAATTTCTTTTCTTCTGAGACTGTAATTGTTAACATGGTTGTGAACGAAAAAGAAACCTTACGCTCAATTAATTTTTATATAGCTGTTACTGCAATAATACGCCTCCCAAGTCCCAAGTCCCAAGCCTACGCTGTGACCGTTATCGTATTGAGGAAATAATAAAGATGTTTTATTTTACTTCCACGGTGCATTACTACTCTTTTCATCTGTACCCCCGCCTTAATGGTTTTTATGATAAACCATTTGCTTCTTTGGGACGACTTTACAGAGAGAAAGATTGGGGTGTTAAGAAGGGGGCGGGGGAGGGGAGAGGGGGGGGGGGGGGGTAGTATGGCTACTCGGGGGACCGTGGAGGCACTTCGCTAGCGGTATCTTGATTCCACTATTTACTTCGAACAAGATGGGTTTTGAGGTTGTTCGGACATGTCAGAGGCTGCTCTCTTAGGTTTACACTTGCGCATAGTACTACATGAAGTACATCGTGCATCCTGAATTGGTGAATTACTGCCCTAAGGTCTACGTCACGAAAGTTAATCATCAACCAAGTAAGTTCGAACACGCTTCGTGAAATTTAGGAAAAATTATTTACTGACTCTGTAAATGAATATTATTAATTTATCACACAATTCTTTTAGTTCAAAGCTGTAAAAAAGGTCCAAAGAATGCGTCACGCTTGAGAATTGCCTAGAATAAACCAAACAACAATGCTTATTGAAGTGCGCTATTTTTAAGTTGTTAATTAAATCACTAATAATAATTCCTGACTCGTCCCCAGTCGTCTCTCAATTGACGAGGGGAGCGCGACGTGTGATGGGATAATAATTCCAAATGACGTCACAAAGGTAAACGGGCATTTGCTTTGTTCAATGCTTGATAGCTGGAAAGCTTCGAACACATTCAAGAGGTAAGTTCTTGTTAAAATTCTCTTGAGAATATCTGGGCAATCTGGCAGGATTTTAGGATAGTTAAAAAATCTTTTTTTATGCAATATTGCATGGAAAAGGCTGGCAGGTCACGTAATGGTGAAAATGATCATGATTTTAGGAGATTCGCGCTTTGTGTTTCAAGTATCTGGGAGGACGTTTAAACAAGCATTGAGAACAGTTACTAAATCAAATATATTGTTTGATAACAACACAAGGAAATTTAATTAATGGAAACGTACTGAGTTGCTCAGTATTTATGTATTCCTCTCGCTTTGATTAGGACTAAAATACGAACAACATTTTCCCGCGGAACGAGCGCACGCACTTAGCAACGCCAGCTGGTAACACACGCTATATACACAATGACGTCAGTAATTTTACTTTAAAAACCACTCTCGGAATCGAAGAAATGAAAAACGCTTTTCATGTTTCTCATAAAGTTTTGGAGTAATAGACAAACTGTTGAAGATGGGACTTTCGGTAATTTGATTTGATGCATGCCCGCAGGAGTTTTAATGCGCGCGCTTTATCAGGGAGAATTTAAGAATTCAAGGGTGCGTTCGATTGAATGTATTCCGGAATAGGAATACCAGGCACCGCGGAGGGGGAGGGGCTGGTAGGGCTATTGTCAACCCATTTTGCAAGGGTTGACAAAAAAGGTTTTGAGGGCTCACGAGACTAATTGTTCTTTCCTTAAACTGTAGCAAGTGCTACCACAGGAAAATAGAAATTTAAGTAACAAACACCCATTGCGTTGCTCCTCGAAGATTGAACAAATATCGTCTTTTGTTCTTACCGGCGTTACCTTCCGTTTTGCAAACACGAACAACGAGGAGGCTGGGAATAAGCTTCAGAAACCTCTTTGCCGATGTGCTCTCAACGTGTACATATCATTGATGTAACACTATCTTAAAACTTAAGTTTGGTTTCGATTTTCTGGCTTTTAAAAACCAACCATAATGTCAAGAAAGATAACAGGCTTTTTACAACGTGTACCAGGTAAGTCCTTCGGTTTTGATAATTTGACCTGTTGTACATACAGCAAGTCGAGCCAAGTAGTAGATAGTTTCATTCAAGACTTTCAACGGCAATCCTCGATTCTTCTCTATGAACTGATTATAAGCTAAGCTTTAAGGGGCTATGTCGCGAGAATGGCGGGTGAGTACTGGGTACTAACATCTTGAAAAACGTCCGGTGGCTTTTTATCAAGTTTGCGGCCGTTACTGCCGAATTTGCTGCAATCCGTTCCATCCCGTCGTATTGCGTGGAAGGATAGATCTCAAGTTTATAAATTAGTTAGAGTATTTACTTGGCTAGATTTTTGTTAAATTATTTCTGCGACTTGCTAGTCGTACCTTCGAAAAATTCGATGCCTTCCAGTAGTGGTGGAAGTTGGGGAGGAATTTAAAAGCGAAATCGATCGTGTGTTTGTTTACCTCGCGTGGTTCGACACGAGTGCAAGCGCGATAAAACTTGGCGCGATCCTGGAGAGAACAATAGAAATTTGACATGTGTGACGTCAGGTGACGTCACATGACAGGTACTCATTGCGCAAACTCACCTTGCGACATAGCCCCTTTAAAAAAATAAATAAAAATAAAATCGAGTACCAAGCGTTTCTGTGTGCACACGCACGTGTTTTTTTTTTTTGTGGACAACAAGCCAAAAATGAAATGGATGTTTAGAGCAACAAGATTTCAAAATTTCCAAGAGGGGGTGGGGGGGGGGGGCATTTTCCAGACCCACTAAAAGGCTTGCGCCTTCGCCGCTCGCAAAATAATTTTCAATGCCATTTCATCCTATTAGCCGGTCCCGGGAATGGTCCTAAAAAAATTGCGTTTTTCGGGATTTGCGAGCTACAGCTGGAAAACTAAAAATCCCTTTCTCCGTGTTACAAGCATGCTTTTGTCTAGATTTTTTGCTTTTTAAGGGACCGACCATTATTTTTTTTTGACCGGGGGGGGGGGGGGGAGGGGGGTGGAAAATTTTGAAATAAATTGTTTGCAGAGGCTATAAACAATGAAATAAATTGTGTGCAAGCAAAAAATAAAGAACAAAATTGTTTGCTTAAAGTATGGCAGCTGGACGGAGACACAAAAACAATTGTTTGTAGCAGGTGCCGCATATAAATAAAACGTTTGCATGTGACAATTTTCCAACCGCCCCCCTCTCCCCCCCATCCCCCGTCAAAAAAATAATGGTCCGTTCCTAAGTTCGAGCAAGTGCGCCCCGGCCTAAATCAACAATGTTTAGAGCCGACTATTCTATTTGTTCTTTTATTTCGGAACACGGTCACTCGAACGAGTCCTAAGAATTAAAGCAACACGAATTTAGTTGAGCGAGAACATGGAAATTCCAAATGAAATGTAGCCTTTTGTGGCAAGATTCATCGAAAAAAATTAATATTTGTGAGTTATTGTCACTTTAAAATCTAAAAGTTGCATGCATATGTTTTAAGAGAGAAAAGCCGAAAACCGTATAAAGAGATTGTATTGAAATTTGTAGCCTGCGTTGCGAGCGTTTCCGCGCGAGTTCGTTGCGAAAGCGAAATTTAAACGAGCGAAAGTTGGGAACGAGCCGCGCGAGTTCGTCGTGCGAATGCGAAATCCACCCCCGTCTTCCGATTTTTTCCTCTCGCGCCAATTTTCGCGCGGCCAGAATGCGGAAAAATTCGTTCGTGCGGGAACGCTTGCTACGCAGGCTATGGAATTTGTGGCTGGTGAAGGAGTGACCCGGTGAAACAAACACTGAAACGTCTGAAACTACGTTCGCGTTAACGAGTCAGAGCGCGATTTTGAACTATCAACAACTATCACTTGCTATCATACACCGTTTGAGCTTTAAATCGTCTGTCGTCTGTTATCTGATTTGTGAAGCATGTGTGTCAAGCTTAATAGAACAGCTGATAATGGATCTTTAAGCAGCAGCAGTATACTTTTTTGGCTTAAAAAGAAAAACAATTTGAGAGTGAAAACAATTTGAGAGTGAAAATGTTCAAAATCCAAAATAGGGGGACATGGTTATGTCTACAAGTGGGAGGGCACAGGGCGCCCAATCAAGGCAAAACAGCGCAACATATTTTTTTAGGTTGGAACTGGGCACTGCACACATCACCTTTTGGAATTTTAGATTTAGAATGCACAAATCTCCCAAAATGCATGAACTATTTCTTTCAACTAAAAAATTGAAATTTGTAATCGAGATACACGAGAAGGCAAGGTAACTTTATTTGTATTAGTATTATCAAGAAAAAATAATGATTTAGGTAACAAACGATATATACATAACGAAATCTTGCTTTCTTCATTTCCATGAAATGAAGAAAATGCCAAATGCCATCAAATATACAACTTAATTGGATAAAAAGATTCTATAGAGCAAAACGGAAGCAGTAGTTTGGAGATAAAGTGCAGGATTGCAAGGATTGAAGTGGATTACAGTTCATCAAATTTAATTTTTTGACAGGCGGTCAAGAAATCAAAATTGCTATTCTTGTATAATTTTAGCCGAATTGCAACTAGGTCCAACTTTCTCGCAACTTTTTACCATAAATGGAAGCCCTTAATAGATGCAAATATCGTCCAATTGCTTTACAAGCGAACATTTCTCTCTAAACCCCGTACTTGTTCTTTGTCCTCCTTTGTTTGTTGTGTATCTGTGTTTAAGAATTATAATTGCGTTCGACGTTGGGAGAACGCAACCTAAACTCAACAAGCGAGAGGCCTGGGCACGAACATTTAGGGAAGAGAAACTCGATTTTGTGTGTGGGTCAAGTACCGGAAATACGTCGTAGCCTCTTCCGGCAAGGTGCGCGCGCACGTTTTCTCCTTACGCGTACGTCATAGATTCATCCAGCAAGTTGCGCGCGCACATTGGTTTGCCATTTTTTCTCACCTCTGCTCTATTCGGTAAGTTTAATCTCTTTCATTTTTGCAAGTAACTGCAGTGTTTTTACAACGAAGCTTGATCGGAAACATGTTTACTGCTTCTGAAAGGTACAGAAAGTACTTTATTCCAGCTACAAAGAAGCGAATATGGCGCGTATTATTGTTCTGTGAGATACCATCGATGAGAGAGAAGTCGGTAGAAAACAAACTAATACTAATTGATCATATGAGTCATTTGTACTCTGACCTATTGCGGTCACAAATACAAATACAACTAGCGGTTCCATATTGGAAGTGAAGTGCTGCCACATTTGGAAGTTTTAGTTTCGGCCTCGTGTAGTGGTTATTAAGTTTTGCCGTTAAAACTTGGTTGTTGTGGAATTAGTGATGTAAGGGCTACGTCACGAATGTAAATTATCAATCAAGTAACTTGGAATACGTCTTCGTGAAATTCAGGAAGAATTACTTAGTGATGTATGCTTGACATCATGAATGAATATTACAAGTTATAAAAGAACGAAATGTCACTCAAACAAGTCTCAAACACTTCTTACCCATAACAAACATTCGAACGCACTTAATAATCCCTGATTACTGCTAGTCTGTAATTACTGCCGCGCGAGCGAGCCTGAAGCGAGCGAGCAAAGGCAGCAGACCTAATCAGCACAGGGACAAAAATTTTCCATTTCTACCCACGATGCATCTGGATTTTTTACCACAATGCCTTTCACACCCATTTCCTTTATATATCTGCTACGTTTCAATGACGTCGTGCCGCTTGTCTGTTACGTTGGTAATTCGTTTCGTTCTGTGGAAATTCGTTGAGGTTAGTCAAATTCCTTTGTTTTTATGTGTCTTTGTGATGAATTTCTCTTTTATGTTATGTTGCCATAAAGCGTTTTGCAATCTTTAAGGCGATGTTACACCGGACGATTTGCAACGACGATTTTTAGCGCACAATGTTGCGCGAAAAGTTGCGTTAAAAGTTGACTCCGTGTAACATGGCTGCGCGGACGACTTTCTTCGAAATTTTTGCGTTGCGAATTTTTGAAGCTGATTCACCTTTAAGGTGATGTTAAAGTAATGTTACATGAGACGATTCGCAACGACGATTTTTAGCGCAACAGTGTTGCGCTAAAAGTTGCGCTAAAAGTTGATGCCGTGTAACATGGGTGCGCGCACGTCAACTTTTAGCGCGCGTGCGCGGCATCAACTTTTAGCGCAACTTTTAGCCCAACATTGTTGCGCAAAAATCGTCGTTGCGAATCATCCCGTGTAACATAACCTGTAAATAACGAACCAAGTACACACATCAACTGAATAAGCCAAGCACGCGCACAATTTAAAGAAATTTGCGCGCGCGCACCTGCATCAAACTGAATAGAAGCAATAGAGAAATTAAATAGGGGCGCTAGGAATGATATAAAGGATCTGAAATAACCAAGGATACGGCGGTGTCTCTCAATTCTGGATTGCTAATGAAATTTATAGTAAGATACGCATCTGCGCACCAATACAGCTAGATGATTTACACACGGCCGATGTTTAACTGCCTTCAAATTTATGCGCGCGCACCTGCATCAAACTGAATAGAAGCAATAGAGAAATTAAATAGGGGCGCTAGGAATGATATAAAGGATCTGAAATAACCAAGGATACGGCGGTGTCTCTCAATTCTGGATTGCTAATGCAATGTATAGTAAGATACGCATCTGCGCACCAATACAGCTAGATGATTTACACACGGCCGATGTTTAACTGCCTTCAAATTTCTGTGTGCTGGCATCGTAGTCTCGAAAACTTTCGAAGACCTCGTCACGGCTTCCAACGCCATTTTGACGGGTAGGCAAAGGCATCTTGAAATACAACACTGTTATTTAAAACAATCAACTATTAATCCAGCACAATTCAAAATCACCAGATCAGACGATGAGCAGGTAAAATCAGAAAATGAACTCAAAACTGTTCTTCTGCCAGCAGAGGGCGTTCATGGTATCACAAGATACCTTTCTTGCAATTCCTGTAAAACCAGAATAGAAGAGAAAGATAATATATATAGATAGGCTTAGCCAGCTAACAGCGTCGCTTCCTGAACAAGCTTTAACTAAGGTGAAACTTAACTAAAGTGAAAGGTCGGAAGCACAAGAATTAAGATTGACGACCGGGCTATTTTTCAATTTTAGCATTTCTCAAAATCAGTATTACGCGACCGTCTGCACAGTACATTTAGACCGTACAAAAGTTCACAAAACAACTTTTTCTCCGTTTACAATAACTAGTACGACTACTTTCCGAATAAAATACAGTTGTTGCTTGTCAAATTGCCCGAGAAACTGATTTGGACATCAAAATTGCAAAAAATACACAAACATAAGCTTATTTGCATAAGGCGACGCGAGTGTAGACAGAACTATAAAATCGCTTTTCAATCTATGCAATGAATGAACAAACACATAAAAATGGACGACACAATCTTCTTTCGAAAAATGCTATTCAAATCTCCATTAGTTTATGTTTAAAAGCAAAACGCGTACCATTTATAGCGCATCGAGTTCGCCGAGCTGCCTTGGGTGAAATTCAAGAAATCAATACAACTGAATTTAAGCACGTTTTGAAAACAATTCTCCAAAACTACACAAGATCACAGAGAAAACGTCAATCACAGATTGATAACAACATAAATTCCCATCGAAAAATGCAATCTGTTTTACCTTTAAGTCCCTCGCTTGCTTGGAAATTCTTTAATAAATCTCCGCTTCTGTGGTTGAAATCCGTAATGAAAACAAACATCTCGGATGTCGTGTGGCGTCATACGCGCATGTTTTGGGACGTCATATGCACCTGCTTGCTATCCGTGCCCAACGCGGACCGCGGACCGCACACGCACGCGCCCACGAAACATTCCGCTAGCCATGACCATGAAAAATGACGGGTATAGGTTCTAGGTTCTACGAGTATGGGGCTCCGCGCGGGCCTTCGGCCCGCAGAGCTCCGCTAAAAAAGTTTTGAAATGTGCAGAATGTGGTCTTTCCCAACTAAAGCAGAAATGCTGCACAAGGATTTATGCAAAAGCTATCTTTAAAACCGATAAAGAACCAATTTCATTGGTTCTTTTTGATGACAAACATAAAGCATTATATCAGTTGAACAAGAAAGAAAACACCAAGCTCTTTGAACAACTCAGTAATGACGAAATCGAAGAACTTATCCTTGAAGCAGAGGCTTTACTGATGTATAATAGCAAAAACAGTATGGCCCAGATCAAACAGAAACAGGAATAATGAGAAAGTCCTAACATCCAGAACTTGCTGTCGTTACATTTTCTTCTTTTTCAGCTTCCAGCAAAAAACGCTATTGTGGAATCCAAATGAAACAGAAACAGGAATAAAGTCATTTTTATCATCCAAAAATTGTTGTTGTTATATTTTACTATGTTTAAACTTCTAAAAAGGAATAATGAGAAATGCTTTTCTATCATCCAGAAGTTGTTGTTATTATATTTTATTTTTAAACTTCTCATATTATAGCAAATTGTTGTTGTTCTTGTTTCTTAATACTTGTAACAGCTCAATCAAGATATTGAGAAAACCTCAAAGCACAACTTTCAGTGATAAATAAACGAACAAATTGTTTCCCAACAAACAAAAAGGACCAATAAGAAAATCATTTCTGTAATTAAATAAAATAATGATAATAGGCCATACGCTACTGTGATTGTATGTTTTAACTCTCAAGCTTTCGTCGGACACCGACATCGTCAGGAGAAAACTGAAAGAATTTACATAAATGCGAAGCAATATAAAGACTAGCGTGGATACGATGTAACACCTAAACAAGAACAAAAACACTTAAACAAAGAATTCAGACTGACAAAAGATTCAAAACAAAATATTCATATTCAATATTGTTTTGTTTTGAATCTTTTGTCAGTCTGAATTCTTTGTTTAAGTGTTTTTGTTCTTGTTTAGGTGTTACATCGTATCCACGCTAGTCTTTATATTGCTTCGCATTTATGTAAATTCTTTCAGTCTTCTCCTGACGATGTCGGTGTCCGACGAAAGCTTGAGAGTTAAAACATACAATCACAGTAGCGTATGGCCTATTATCATTATTTTATTTCATTGCAACACGATGCTACTGAAAGACAACTTCATTACTTTACAACATTTCTGTAATTGTTCAGTTAATTTTATGTTGCTGTTTATGTTACATTATTTACAATGAATAACCAAATAATCTTATAGTTTCATTGCCCGATTATAATTGTTTATGTTCTTGTAAAGCACTCTTGTAGAGCACTCCCCTACCTATTAGGTACACTAGTAAATAAGTATATCCAAACAGCTAGTTTTAAGTTGTAGCCTTGTATTGTTAGTTCTATGTAACGTTTCTATTATATTTATGTATTTTGTTGACTTTCTCGACCAATCAGAAGTAAAACCAAAACCAATCGTGACTTGCTCGCACGCGTTTTCCCGCGCTTGGCGCCGCCGACATGTAATTGCTTCGAGCTCTGATTGGTTCATTGGATTGTTTACGACTGCTGTGATTGGTCAGGGTAATTACTTTGGTTTTGGTTTTACGACACTCAATTGAAAATCTGGCCACAATCATGAAAACACGATATATCACCTGGGACTGTGTCCCTCTAAAGAACATGAATTATAAACTAAAGACATTTGTATCCATTTCTTTATAGTTATGGAAGTGGACATACGTGTATCCAGTGAGATTGCAGGTGAAGATTGCTCAAGGTAATTCAATAAATGTTTGTCGGAAATTTTAAACGGTGCTAGAATGTTGATGGCCTTTGTTCCCACTACGTCTACAACTTGTATTAACCCCTAAATAGACAAATACTGACATTGATTCAAGCCTTTTCTATCGCGTAATCGTTGATGAGGGCGAACCCCGAATCAACTACTCACGCGATAGAAATCAAGAGCGAATAATCTAATTGTTTTAGTATAAATCTACTAGACGCTCAAAACTTAACAACAAATAATCTTCACAGACACTTCGAAAACGCGAAGAAGCGGCGCCATTAGGCTACTCACTAGCTCTACTCGCTTTCTGCAACAGAATAGATAGTGAGTAGGGTGGCTAATAAGAGAACAGAATTCGTGATAAAACGTAAGTAGATTTATACTTATAAATATTACATTCGATATGCCATCGCCAGTGGTTTATAGGGGAGAAAAGGTGGCGAGGGGTGTCCCAAGGTGGGGAGGAAGGGGGCGGGGGGGGGGGGGGGGGGGGAGATCCACACCAAAGTCAAATGCCCCGGATCTATACCGGTTCGTTCTCCAACCCACACGGGCTTACCGTTGACTTGTGTAATACGTCTCTTGTAATCTCTGTTCATTTTGTGTTTACAGAGCTGCAGACTCCTCTTGTTCCACTGAAATTCCGGCGAGCGGCTCCTTGGATTGCAACCCGGATGACTCGTCCCTCTGCCTAGACGACCAGTTCCGTCTGTTGGGATTTCGTCGTGAAACGGTCCCTGCAGACGGGCATTGTCTGATCCATGCATGGCTGAGGGTGAGTAAGCATTCCGTGTGTCTTCGAATAATAGAGTGACGCCCTAGAAGCAGCATTTTTCCCTTTGTGAAAACAAAGGAAACAATCGCCTCTCTCAAATATGTAATCGCCTTTTCCACTTCTCCACCTTCCAAACATAAACGTGAGCCCGGATATTGAGCGGCTCCGACTGAGACAGTCCTGTTGACAGGAGAGGGCGAGGTAATTTAAAATTTCTTCTGACAGGAATTAATGTCACCGGGCCACTGTCTGTGGTGTACAGTGGACGGAATGAATCTGTTATAAAAATGTTTACAGGCTTTCCCTCGCCTCGCTCCCTTTCACACCTGTCCCTCTCCGTCAGCACTCACTCTGCTTCCCACTTCGCTTCCCTCTATCCTGGAACAGGCTCTCGGTCATGGCGTCAAACTGAGCGCAGCTCCGTCCGTACGCCATGACCGAGCTAGAGCCAAAGTCAATGAGCATTTTATCATATGACCACTACTGCGTGTCTACGTTGTGTCTCATTAGGACCATTTATGCGAGAGACAATAGGGCCATTTATACGGGAGACAATAAGACGCGTCTTATCTAAGACGCGACTTAAATAAGACGCGAACTGTACGGTTTATATGTTCGCGTCCTACATAAGACGCGAAGATCACGTATAAATGGTTCGAGTCTTATTTTGGATACAGCCTCGTTTATATTTAATGTTATCATTAGCAACAATCTGCAACAATCCAGTTTCAAGAAGGAAAGGACTTTTTCTGAGATGTTTTTTCAATTTTGAGAAGAAAATTGATAAACTCGGCGTTGCATAAAAAGAATAAAACAGAAATCCGAGAAGAGTCGGTAGAAAGGAATTAATTCTCTTCTACAGAAGTCCACGTACTCCTCTGTTTTTTCGGTGTCTTTGTTGGTGTTTTTGAGCACTGCGTAGCCATTTTGTTAGCCAGTGAGAGAAGGGTCAGTGACTCGTCAAAAAAATATGGTTTTGTTGTGACGCATGCTCACTTATAGTTCACGTCTTATTTAGGACGCTAAAGCATTTGTACTAAGGAAGTTCACGTCTTATTTAAGACGCGGACAAAATAAGAAGTCTGAGGAAAATTTCTGTGGTAATTTAATGATAATTTGTGAGACCTATGGAATGTTTTGACCACTTTACATTTCAAACATGAAAAAACACGTGATTTATTCAAAATCGAACAGTTTAATTTGTTTGAACTTTTCGAGTTTAGTGTGCTAGACTGTGTAGATTATAGCGCATTTATTCGCTTGTCGCGGGTAGCCCCAAAATCGAAAGATAATTAGGAAAAACTCTTTTTCGCCATGTTTGTTTACCGTTGCTATGGAAACGCCGATTTAGCACAAAAAGCGCATCGCTCAAAATTTTCATCCAAGCCTAACATCTGGTATCAAATTCAGATTCATTGAGCTAAAGCAAGATTATGTATAAGCGCATTCAAAAAGGGAAGTGTGACCCCAAAAAAATACTTGGAGCCACCTTAAAACGAGAAAGTTTGTAGACAATTCATAACAATTGAACAACGATCAATTCAGCTTGTACTTCGATTTTACAGTTATAGCTTACTTGCTCATGGAAAAAGCCACATCGACTAAGTGTTTTTTATGTTAAATTGTTTCCTAACGGTGTAAATTTTTCTAAAACCTACTGATCTCAGCTCGCTGCAGTGATTTTAGACTATTCGCCGCTTTGTTTAGGTAGCCGTGTGTTTGTTCAATTTGTTTTGAATGGAACTTTTTAACGACACAAAACACTTACTTGTCAATTTGCGGGAATTCAGGAATTTTCTGCCATTTTCCTGTGTTTTTTTATCATGTACTCTGTCTTTCTCTGGGCAGACGAAAGCTCTCCGTGTATAGTTATCGATTTGCATAAACTGATTTAATTTTGGCGTGGCAAAATGTTTATTCGCTGCTAGTTTATTCAGATATTGACGTGTAAAAGTAAGAAATGGCGCGAGGTAAAATGTTGAGGCAAGGTTTTGTAATGATTCAAAGTTTATACATGTCGATGATTTTTTTTCTTGAAATTGCGATTTGTTATCAATGTGTTGAATTGTTGATGTTTACGCCAACAGTTTCAGTTCGCACTGAGTTTAATAGCAGGGACATACGGCGCGATACTCGTAAGGCCGGACGGCATTTTTCCAGCCCGCTCATGTCATCACGACACGTATGGCCCTCATACGGTACTCTCTCAATGGTTTTGCAAATCTAGCTACGCTATGATGCCCCTTAATTAATTACTACATATTTTTAACAGGCAATGCAGGCAGAGGGACACGAAATGAATGCAACATCTTGTAGACTCCTTGAAGATATCGACAGTGAAATCAATCACCACATGGAGTTCTACAGCTCCTTCTTCACTGGAGACTGGAGGAAGGAGTTAGACCAGTACAGATTTGACAGGGTGTTTAATAGCAATACTGCAGATCTAATCATATACGCCCTGTCAAATCTTACTGTCGCTTCATGCGAACTGTTCACTGCTGCCTCCGGTAAGGTAAAGAAGGCGCTCACCATCACTCCGAGCTACATCCAGGAAGAGCCAAGGCTAAACATACGGCTCTTTTATCACGACTACCACTATGAGCCGCTCATCATCGTGGTAAGCAAATAACAATAACCGACCAGTTAGTTTAGTTTATTGCGTTTGTCACTAAAATGAAATAATAGATGGATAACTGACTGCATCAAAAACGAAAAAAAGACAGAAAACAAACAAAACTACGTTGAATTAAGTAATGATCCGCATCAGAAGGATAGTGCTTAACGGCAATGCACGATGGAATTTAAACTTTTTTAGACTACGAGCAGTCTCTCTTTCCCAGCTTAGTCCGTCAAGCGAGAAACGAAAAAACATTAGCGAACGGATAATGGCCGCACGAAACTGGGGGCGAGGCAGGCGCGTAATGTTTTTCGTTTCTCGCTCGACGGACTAAGCTGGGAAAGAGAGACTGCTCGTAGTCTAAAACTTTTTTCATTCTTTCAACTAGTGATCTCATTGGCCAAGGCTCAAAAACCGCTAAAATGTTAAGGTTCAAGGTGCATAAAGTCTATTGCATGCAAGTTTTAAAAGATATCGTATTTGGGGAACTTCATCAAAGAAGCAAAATTATTAGCTATTGTCTTCCACTATTCTGAACATTACCTAAAATTTATTTGACGCAAATGGATTTTCTTTATTTTTATAATGAAATATAATTATGAACCATCAGATCCTCCTCTATTCTTGAAACCAAAGATATTCTATGTGGGAAAGAGCCAATGCCGCAGAACAATGAAGTTTACTATAGTTCTTATGTGGAGCATTACTTAACATATGACAGGAGAACAGAACGAAGTTCAATTTACAACTGTTCCCTTAGGTTAAGAAATAGTTAATTAATATAATGACAGTCAATGTATACAGGGTGGGTAAAAGAAATTACGAATGTGACGGGGAGTGCGTTGGGAGTTCGTGAAGGTAGTAAGAATACAAGTTAAAAGAAAGTGACGACAGGGAGGCACAATGTTTACAGGTAAAGGTAAAGGTAAAGTCGCACACGGCCGGAGCTTAACCGGGTTTCTGTCGCATGAAGCAACTAGGAATATTGCTACTCCCCCCCCTCCCCCTCCCCCCCTCCCCTCCCCCCCTCTCCTCCCCCTCCCCTCCCCTCAAAAAAGTCATTTATTATATAAACACCAATGGAATACCAGATGAGCTTTCGCACTTCACTCGTTCGCTGCGCTCACTCCTGAAATATTTTTCAACACTCGAAGAGAAATTTCGTATCTTCGCGCGGCCATGTAATATCCTTTAGGTATCCGTGGCCAACCGCACGAAAACGCGTGCGCGAAAGTAACGAACGGTTTGGGTTTTACTTCTGATTGGTTCAAAACCTGGCAAGAGCATAGTTAGCAAATCACAAAGCGTAGCAATACAAAACGAAGGCAATTCCGAAATTACTTTCGACACTCAATTATAAGGTGCATTAAGGCTTTCCATAATCTCTAGCTTTTTGTTGCCCTGACTTGAGCGAGAAAGTATATTTCAGTGGCTAAATATTTTTTTACTCAAAATTTGCGGAAAAGGAGACAAACTAAAATGACAAGGATAATAATTAGTATGACGGGAAACGAGGTTTCAGACACCATGGTGGCAGCGGAGCTCCTGCGCGAATACTCGGATAGCGCAAGTGAAAGCATCATACTTGTTTAGCGCATACCAGACCAACATCCATGAAACACTGGATTTTGATCATGCGTGAAACAGGTATAAAATAACAAGAAAAGTCTGTTGATGGTAAGGTTTTTAATTTATTTATAGGGAAAAATGACAAGGGTGCGCGCGCGAGGGGAACGTGCGAAGGAGAGAGTTGGCTCTCCCCGTTTCGCGCGTTTCTTTCTCTCGCGCGTTCTTGAAATTTCGACACCTGCTACGCAGGGTATTTGAGAGTTTGAAGCTCGCACCTTCTTTCTGACTCTGTAAGTTTACTATGTTACTTACTGCGGTTGTTGTTTTTTTTAAAAAAGGAACAAGAGGAGACCATCAGGGAAAACATAAAACTCAGAAAGGAAAATAATGAACTCAAAAAAGAAGTTTTTCACCTCAAAGTAAGTAGGAGTCACTGACATGAAATTTTGTATCAAGAAGGGATTATTGTATCTAGCCTAGTTTTGTAAGCTTCCCTAAATGTATGTGCGCTCCGCGCAGTCATTAATTAACCCTTTCACTCCCAGAGTCAATTATGGAGACATGTAGTGTAGTTCTAACTTTTTGAGTCTGTGGACGAAATCCTATGGTGTGACCATTTAAATGAAACCTCTTCAGCAGTACTTGTTCATGGTACCATTTGTTTTTCAATATTTTACAAAATGAAATTTTGTTCTTTGACACTCTTGGGAGTTAAAGGATTAATATGCAAAAAGGATCAGTGCTGGATCCAGACTTGATCGTAAGGGGGAGTCGCCGGGTATCATAACAATCATCCTTCCTGAGCCTCTATCAACTACCTATAGTACTCTTTTAACTAGAAATACTTCGAACCTCACGAAGCTCGGGGAAGGGTGCACCGCGGGTTGAAACTTTGGTGGCGTCTCGATTTGCGTATGAGGCTTTTCGCCATTCCACTTCGTATTCTTTGAAAACAAAAGCGTTGGTAAAAGGTCCTTTCGATGGTTAGCGTACCGTTTACAATCCGCCATCTTTGTTTACCATGCATTTAAAGGCTCACATAAAGTAATACCACGTCCAGGCGTTCCCATCATCCTCTTTCGTTTGTCTGACGTCATTCAAGCTTTGTGGCGCTGTTACCAGGCAACTGGACGACACCTTCATCAATTTATATGTATATATATATTTTTTCTCGAATTCGCGCGGCTTAGTTCCCGAGGCACGACAGATTCATCAACCTCGGTTCGCGAGGAAATACGTAATCAAAAAGCTTGGAATGGTCAACCAAACGATTTAAGGAAACTCCTGCATTAATTAATTAATTAATTAATTTATTTATTAATCAATTAGATTTTAAATTGGGCAAGATTTCCGGATTACCCCATGCATTGTCTTGTTCGCGTTCGTTTGTTTAAGTTCATAGAAGTGCGTGCGTGATAATTGTATGGGGCTATACGAAGACGTCATTTTAAATTTTCTTTTTCTTTGTTATTAGTTCATTAGTATAGGACATATTATACTTTCTCGGAGATATTAGTCTTTCCGGCTACCCTGGAAATCCGAGTTTGTATTGGGAGGGGTAGTGGCAAGGATGCATTATCCTTTGACCAGGAGCCGATTGCTTTGACTGATATCAAAGACGGCCTTTACCCTTAATCTTTTGACAAATGTAAAAGGCGTATAGTAACGGCGCTACGCGTTTTGATGCAGTGGAGTGAACAAGGGGGCAAGAAAATGTCAGGAGGCTGAAAAGGATTTTCTAACGGGACCCTCCTCTCAATCCGTCCCTGAAGGATACACATTGACTATCTAATTTTCCCAGTGTTGTTTGGGATGACTTGTCACAACAGCTGAGTGAGAAACTTCAAAAACTACAAAACCGGGCTGCAAGAGTTATTACTAAATCAAGCTATGATACGAACTCTAGGTTTCTTCTTAACTCACTTGGGTGGGATAACTTGTGTGTCAGAAGGGCCAAGCAAAAAGCTAATATAATGTACAAAAGTGTTAATAAGCTAATAAGCTAAACAAAGACTGGCATTACCTAAGCCGAGAACTGACTACCTTAAGCGAAGCTATAGTGGAGCTTTCCTGTGGAATAACCTTCCAGAGGAACTAAGAACAACTCAATCACTGAGCCTTTTTAAAAAAGGTATCAGTGAATGGTTTTCCCTATCGGAATCTCACACGGCAAATATGTAAAACAGTGAATTGCTTTTTTATATTGTAAATACTGATATTTTTAACCGTGTATAAATAAAGATTTTGATTTGATTGAAATCATATAATTATGAACATGTAATTTTAACTCAAGTATGGTTTTTATATCTTTTAGGCCAGGCAGGACGATTTGATAAATGGCATTAATTTTCTTATTAAAGAATATGACAAAGAGAAAGGTTAGTTTACAACTGAGGCCCCATTAGTGGTTATTAGGACAAAGGATATGTAGGTAAAAACTGCCGATAAAGATATAGGATAATTGAAGGAAAACGTAACGGAATGCGGGAGAAAAAAAAAACGGAAGGGGGGGGGGGGGGGGGGGGGGGGGCTGAAGTAACCCTTCAAAGCTTCTTCCTTCCCTTTGCGCTCTCTCTCTCCACGCGCTTCGCGCGCGCTCAAAATCCTCATGTCTGCTCCCCTTTCTAACACGTCCTTTTGTTTCATGTCATTAGACACTCTTCTCGATGAGATAATGTCTTTGCGGACAAAACTTGAGGTAATGAATTAATGAATAAATACCTTATTATAGGAAATTAACAATGCACGTTGACAACGCGAAGAAAATTTACGTTACACTAAATTAACGCGAATTTTTCAAAAGGGTTTACATGCATTAAATGAACGCGAATTTTTCGATAAGCATCTTGCTTTATTTACTTCGATTTTCATAATTCTGCAAATTCGCACTTTACATCTCTGAACGCCAAACTGCGTTTTGGCTTCCGTCAATAAAACCTTCCAAGACAAATGCACGGATGTTACTAAGTTTTTTTTAAAGCCGAAAATTTGGTTTTGAAGCCTATAAACTAGACCCTGTCAATTCAAAAGATCTTTCAAAGCCTCCGTGAAATCACCAAGAACTGCTCACTCGTTTTGTAATGAAATAAAGGTGCTTTAAATAACAATGTTGTAAAATAGCGTGCATTAAATTTACATCGACATTAATTAAGATACATTAAATTAACGCGAATTTTGTAAAATCGCGTTAATAAAGTGCATTGTTAATTTCCTATAATAAGGGAAATGAATGACTATATGACTCACATAGCGCGCTTTTACATGTACATAAACTTATGAGAATGAGATCACACGTCAGCTCATAAAGGCGCCTCAAGTAACCGCTATCGGCACATTGTTGATCAGGCCCTGGTTGTTCAAAAGATGGATAGCGCTATCCACCGGATAAATCACTATCCAGTGGATAACACAATGGATTTTGTTAATGCTTATCCACTGGTCAGTGATTTATCCGGTGGATAGCGCTATCCACCTTTTGAACAACCGGGACTTGATTGCCCCAACCCCACCCATTACATTTAATTCAGCGATTTACGAACGAATCCCTTTGGGAAAGAAATTAAAGTGCCTATCACCCCTAGAAAGTTATTTTCAGAATCAACTCTATGTACATTGAATAGTTGAATGGTAAAATATTTCTTGTTTTGAACGTCGCGTTTGTGAGATTTGAATTTGCAAAATGCTAATTAGATGACGTCAACCCGGGAATTTGCCATTATTTCTACGCCAATTTACAATGCGCAGTTTACAGCTTGAGGATAATTAATTTGATAAATACTAAAAATAAACTGTGGATAGTCAATTGATTCGTAAAAAAAATATTTCGTTGAGGTGTAAACAAGAAGTTGTATAATAAATTATTCCCGAATTGACCTCATCTAATTAGCATTTTGTAAATTCAAATCTCTATAACTCACTAACACGACGTTCAAAACAAGAAATATTTTACCATTCAACTATTCAATGTACATAGACTTAATTTTGAAAATAACTTTCTAGGGGTGATAGGCACTTTAACGCCTCCAAGTACAAGAATGCTTGTTACATTAATTGATATATTTTCTCTTGTTTTGTCTTTCTAAAGGGATATGAAAATAAGGCGGCACAGAATGTGTTCTCTGACCCGGAGAGGACTGAACAGAAAAGCAATGAAGGTTGGTGCATACCTTTAATAAAGTGTAATATATCTTATAAACCAAGCACGAGAACCATACTAGGAAAATCATGGGTGGTCCGAGGTCTTGACAGTACACGCCAGATCCCTACAAAAAGACAGACATTCTAGACTCCGAGCAAGTTAATTAATTGCAGAGTAATTACTATTTTTTTTCATAGAAATTGATATACCGACCGCACACAGCGAACCTGTTGCAGAAATAAAGGTAAAGTCAGGAGATGTTAGTGGGACTAAACTGAAGAAAACTTTGATTTTTTCATATTTAAATTTGATTTTGTAAAGTTAGTATTCCACCCTACTTTAGCCCTTTTTCTTGATGCATAAACCAACTGGTTTTAAAACAACACCATCAATAACGACAATATAGTTTAAATCTTAATTTGTTGTTGCTGATGGTCTTGTTTTAATTTTATAAGACAAATAATGGAAAATGCGTCGACACAGCTAAGTCAACTCATTCTAAAAGACAACTCCATCAGGGCTACAACCAGCTAGCTGTCCATATTGGGGAGGTGTCTGTCTTATAGAGAGTTCAGTTACAGTGACATAAGTGACTGAAGTGCGGTAGAAACCAACTTTAGGTGTCCATATTAGAGAGTTGTCCATCTTATAGAGAGTTCAGTAACATGAGTGACTGAAGTGCGGTAGAAACCAACTTTAGGTGTCCATATTAGAGAGGTGTCCATCTTATAGAGAGTTCAGTAATATGAGTGACTGAAGTGCGGTAGAAACCAACTTTAGGTGTCCATATTAGAGAGGTGTCCATCTTATAGAGAGTTCAGTTGCAGTAAAATGAGTGACTGAAGTGTGGTAGAATCGAACTTTAGGTGTCCATATTAGCGAGGTATCCATCTTATACATGAGTATCTCTAGTCATTGATGGACCGGTTTCTAAATCGATTGCAACTTGACATAGGTTACCAGGGGCAGATTTAGGGGAGGGGCCGAAGGGGGCCGCGGCCCCCTTTTTTGTCTGGGATTTTGTAAACAACGTTTTATCTGATGGTATTGTGAGATGGGTGACTCTATTTAAATTAGCTTCCATACCACTCGAGTTCTTGTATTTCGTTTGTAAGAAAGTTCGAGTTGATTCAAGTCATGTTTGACCACAACTACATTTTGCATTTTATTAAATATTTCAACACTTCTTGTTCAATATGGGATCCAAGCATTTGCCAAATTTGAGCGTCCAGAATGCACCATATTACATCTCAGAGAACTTTTAAAGTTATCAAAATTTCTGGGGGCCATACCCCCGGACCCCCTAGAAAGGCACAGCGCGCAAGCAAGCAAGCCATTAAAGTGACCCTATGATCAGAGTTTTGATTTTCATTTTTTTTTACATTTTCGTGTACTAGTAGACTTTCTCACTCATCTTGCCAAATTTCAATCCATTACGAACATCAGAAGTCATTTTATTTTAACATTTATTTCCGAGAATTTACGGCCGCCATTAATCAACCTTGTCCAAGGCTTGGTTGCGAATGGGAGAAAGTGACGTTAAAGACTCAAACATACCTCACGGGTTGAAATTATAATAACAATCAGCATAGAAAATTGCACGAAGAACAAGTCCAAAGTTTTTGTTGCTTTTCGCGTGATTTTCAACACTTATTGTTATTATAATTTCAACCCGTGAGGTATGTTTGAGTCTTTGACGTCACTTTCTCCAATTCTCAACCAAGCCTTGGAACAAGGTTGATTAATGGCGGCCGTAAATTCTCGGAAATAAATGTTAAAATAAAATGACTTCTGATGTTCGTAATGAATTGAAATTTGGCAAGATGAGTAAGAAAGTCTAATTGTACACGAAAATGTAAAAAAAAAAAATGAAAATAAAAAATTTGATCACAGGGGCACTTTAAATAGGGCACTAACTCGCCTATTGTCTCTCATACACATTTCTACGGCCCCTCGTTTTAAAATTCCTGGATCCTGTTTTCAAGTTCTCACTGATTGTCGTTTCCAAAATGGTCTAGAACAGACTTGATTGATTTTTCTATTGGTGTTTTAGTATTATTTTGCAAATAAGTAAAGGTATTTTAGCATGGTTTTTCCCCTTTCCTCTTGAAACAAATTCTGTAAGCAAAGATTGAAATTATAAGTTATGCGAAATACCTTAGTTCGCAGTGCTGATATTACCTTCCTTTATTTTTACAGAACATAAGTAAAGAAGCAGACGCTTCATTCATTTCAATAAAACTAAAACAATTCAGAAAACTATTTAAACGAGGAACCGGAAAACGAAGATCCTGGACACTAAGGCTGAGGACACTTGTTCCATGTGTCTTTAGCAAAACGAAGGAGTAAAGAAAATGAGGTATTGATAAGAAGGAGATAAGAGAGCTTGGAATATATGCGTTCAGTACACAAAGCACACTTACCCCAGTAAGACGTGATAGACAAATGTCTGGGAGCGGACAAAAAACGTTCACCCTGCACCCCCCCCCCCCCCCCCCCCCTTCAAGCGGGAACTCAACTTCTTCCCCGCCTGCGAGCGTAGAAATCACTTGACATCTTCGCTACCCGATCTTTGATTATAGTTTAAGGTGATTCCCTATTATTGCATTGCGTATCACTACTCCGCATAATAAATTGCGTCATTTGCGCATGCACGAGCGCGCGCACACTCCGAAGCAAAAGGGTTTCCTTTGAGGATTCAGTTTCCTTAGTAAATAAGTGGTAGTTTTCTCCTAAACGAGCATGGTGACCTATCTTTTTAATTCCATGTGCTTGAAGAAAATACTACTTTCTACTATATATCCATATTTGAAGAATTTCTCATTAGTAGATTTTGAAATATTCTCATGAACTGAAATCACTTTTACGATCTAGTTTTTAGCGTTTCACTGGGAGTGAGCAGATGTTGAAATTGCCCTGTTATTTCATTAGTTTCTCTTTTTCGGTAACTTTAAGGCTTTTTTTTTGTACGATGACATTGTTCTGGTATCATAACACTAATACTAATATTTCATTGCTAATAATTACTTTCTGTAAATAATGGTTGCCTCTCGCTCAAGGATAGGATTTTCAATATTGCCGTCAAGCTAGCAAATTAATTGACAATTCATTCAAATTGATTCAAACTTTGTACCGAGTCAGCAGGCAGCATCCACTGCTGCATCGGTATACTAGTTTTAGGTTAATAATTAACAGTTTTCTGAGAAATGTTGTTTTGGGTGTTAAATTACAGCCCCTCACTTTTTGACATGTTGCTTTCATAAAAAATCACTTGATTTTTGGTACAATAAATCTTTATGACATGGAGTGCAACCTAATTGAGTGTTTTCGCCTTCGGACCATTTTGGTCACCATGGTAGCCAATCAAACGTTTTAGAAGGCAAATTTCTTATAAAACCAGGTTTATTTGAGAAAATGAAATTCTACTCAGTAGGGTTGCAGAAAAATATGAGGGGCCACCCACAAAAAAGGCCCTTATTTTATAGTGAAAAAAATTAATTTGCCAAAGAAATGAATATATATTCTGAAACTAGATAGATTCATGTAGTCATTGAGGGGTAATAAAAAAAATATTGACGAATTTTAAAAATTTTTGCCAAAATCCGACCAGAGGGCCCCCTTTAAATGAAACGCAGCTGTTGTAGTTAACGGGGCATGGACAACTTGCGGGAACTTGTTGAGGGGAAGCTCGCAGCATCGCGAACGAGTTTGTGTCCCGGTGCGATGTCGCTGTAGCTTACTGAAAAGTTAATGGATTTTAAAAATGTATTTTTTTTTGCTGATCGATCTTTGATTGTAATTTTGTAGTTGGTGGGCGCGGCTGCTATGGTTGGGGCACATAGACAACTGCGGAAAATTCTACGAATCTGGGAAAGAATTTTACTCACGAAACTCATCACAGCCTCATCTTTAAAATGGCGGGAAATCATTTCCCAGGGACGGATACAAAGCGAGTGTTTAGTCCAGGTATGGTGTCGCTGTAGTATAATCTCTGTTTTTATTCATTTATTTATCAGGAGAAGAAACGTTGGCGTAGTTGCCAAAACTTATAGTCTGCGATCTTTGTGTATCCATCTTGATAGCTACAACCTCGATCGGACAAAACTAGTTGAGACAAACTGAAACTATACGCTCACATTTCTCTATGGTCCTACAAACCCCTTCACCTTCCTCCCTCCTTTCTTCCGATGTTGTTTTGGGAATCACAGGGCCGGATTTGTATGGGCCAATTTTCAGTCTTAAACAACATTCAGGGGCGGATTTAGGGGTGGGCCGAGGGGGCCGCGGCCCCCCTTTGCCTTTTGCCCCTAGATTGTCACGCCTTCGGCGCTCCGGATGGGCGCTGGCGCGCCCATATTGTCACTATAAAAATTGCTCCGGCCCCCTCTTCATAGTTTTCCTGGATCCGCCCTTGACATTGTATAGAGGGTGGGGGATGGGACAAGTTTTTTAAGTTTGTGAATGTGAAATTATGGTGCATAGTTCTCAACAGTTTTGTCCGAGATTGTAGCTGGAAAGTTGATGAGATTCGAAATTTAAAAAAATGTAAGTTTCTTCGCTGATCGATCTTTGAACGTGTTTTTATAGTTGATGGACGCGGCTGTTATGGTTGAGGCGCATCGAATCTGGCAAAGAATTTCACTCGTGGAACTCCTCACAGCCTTCTCTTTAAAAATGGTGGGAACACATCGATTTCCAGGGGCGGAAACAGAGCGAGTGTTTAGTGCAGGTATGTTGTTGCTGTAATCTCTTTTATTTATTTATTTATTCATTCATTCATTCATTTATTCATTTATGTATTTATCAGCTAGTAGCTAGGAACCTTAACGTAGTTGCGTAAACTCATATTCTTCGATCTTAATGTATCCATCTTGGTAGCTACCTGAAATGCTGATGGAATTAAAAACAATGTAATTTTCTTTGCTTATCGATCTTTGAACGTGATTTTATAGTTATTGGACGAGGGTGTTGAAATTGGGTTGCAATCGCTTGCCGAGCTACTCACAGCTGCCGCCACCGATTGGCGAAAAATTAAAACATGTCTATGAGCGAAGACCAAAAGAGCAAGTGTTTAGTCATGTTCAGGTAGGACGTGGCTGTAAGCTCATTTGTTACTCATTCGCTAACGCAAGACCGTAGTTAAGACAGTAGTTCACTTAATTGCGGGAACTGTAATTTGTGAAGCAGTATCGAGTTAATTGGTGACTGCCTTCTAATCGGCTTGCTATTTTCTTCTTCCCTGACAAATGTTTTATCATGATCTCATAATTGATGGACGCTGCCAACTCCTGTGAATCTGGGACGAAAATCCACCCACAGAGCTACTCACAAATGCCTCCATCAAATGGCGATAAAGCATCTCCAGGAGCGACGACCAAAAGAGGGAGTGTTTGGTCATATGCAGGTGAATGTGGCTGTAATCTTTACGTTATTGTTTACTCATTTCGTTAATGAAGGGCCGTACCTAAAACAGAAGTAGGAAGTTCACATAATTGCGGAAAAGTCACATTTCGTGAAGCAACATCGGTTCAGTTAATTGGTGAATAACTACCTTTTAAAAGCTTGGGATCTTCCTCTTCCCTGACAATTCTTTTATCATGTTCTGATAGTTGATGGAACCTGCCACATTCTGCGAACCTGGGACGAAAACTAACTCACCCACGGAGCTACTTACGGCCGCCGCCATCAAATGGCGGGAAAACATGCCCAGGAGCGACGACTAAAAGAGGGAGCGTTTGGTCATGTGCAGGTGAATGTGGCTGTAATCTCATTGTTTACTCATTTCGTTAATGAAGGGCCGTACCTACAACAGCAGTAGGAAGTTCACATAATTGCGGAAAAGTCACATTTCGTGAAGCAACATCGGTTCAGTTAATTGTTGAATAACTACCTTTTAAAAGCTTGGGATCTTCCTCTTCCCTGACAAATCTTTTATCATGTTCTGATAGTTGATGGACCCAGCCACATTCTGCGAACCTGGGACGAAAAGTAACTCACCTACGGAGCTACTTACGACCGCCGCCATCAAATGGCGGGGAAACATGCCCAGGAGCGACGACCAAAAGAGGGAGCGTTTGGTCATGTGCAGGTGAATGTGGCTGTAATCTCATTGTTTACTAATTTCGCTATTGAAAGGCCGTAGTTAAGGCAGAACTAGGAACGTAACTGCGGAAACTCATATTTTGTGAAGCAATATCGATTCAGTTAAATGGTTAATAGCTGACTTTTAATAGCTTGTTATTTTCCTCTTCCCTGACAGATCATCTATCATGATCTCGCATATAGTCGATTGACGTTTCCATATCCTGCGAATTTGGGACGAAAACTCGTCCCAAGGCTGCTGGCAGCCGTTGCCTAGATAAGGGAGTAGTTAGCTATGTCCAGGTAGGATTCTCAGTACTTCTATTTTGTGCAGCAACAGATAGTTTTCCAGTAACCTCGTTCCCAGGGGCTTCTCCGTTTTCAAAATGGCGGGTGGGCGTAAAAACGCCTGGACAAAGCTGCCAAAATACTCGACAAACCATGGACTGAGTGTTTTATCACGTGACACACGATGAAATGACGTTTACGGAGGTTATTTCCAGCAATTTGGTAGCCGTGTTTGTTTGCTGGCAATCTGAAACCGTTGTAAATTTAACAAATTTGTTGCTGACTCACTCGGCTGCGCCTCGTGAGTCCACAACATTTTGACCATGTGATGACGTAAATCGTGGTAAATAAGAGTCCACACCACGGAAAACCGGTGTAAATTTGTTTTTTACAACAATATTTAGAAAAAAATACAAGGAAAAATCGAAGTCTTGTTACAAAACGTGACAGCAAAGAAAGAGCAAGCGTTGTCTATAACTTTCTCGCAATCTGATTGGTTGTTTTCAAGCGCGCGTGATGTTAGCGTCAGCGCCGTTGTCTGGACTCTCATTTACCACTCACATCGACCAATCAGATTGCGAGTTTAGCGGCAATTGTGGTAAAACATGTTTTACGCAAGGCTGCTAAAATGTGAGTATTTTGGCAATGAACCTTGTCCAGCAAGAGTTTCTACACCCGATCCGCCATTTTGAAAACAGAGAAGGGCCTGGGGACGAGATTTAGTTTACCAGCTGATGGTCTGGAGGGGTCAGCATAGACAAATTCAGCTAACGCATTGTTGTACCCAATTCAAACCTTCTGGGAATGACATTCTTTGTTCACAATATTTCCATATAATTTCCATGTCAATGCTTCATTGATATGGAAACATGACGAACAAAGAGTTCCAATCCCAAAAGGTTTGAATTGGGTACAACAATGCGTTAGCCGAATTTGTCTATTAGATTCCATCCACCAACACCACCTCGGACACTTATTGAGATTATATAACGTAATGTCGACACAGAATTTATTTTCAATACATTTTTAAGTTTAAAAAAGAAAATCTAAAATCCCCACTCAGGGTTGAACCTGCGACCTCAACTACGCTTAGGATTTTACAGCATACCGTACCACTGTACCACCTAGCTTCTCGGGTTGCTTAGTCCTAAATTTAACTATAACTGCTACCCCTAACCTCAACTGAAAGCTAACCAGGTTCTCCGTTATATAAGTCTCAATAAGGTGTCCAATGTGGTGTTGGTGCATGGAATCTCATGCTAACCGTCTGGAGGAGACTTGAGGCTTTTCCTGGGAATTTTACAGAAATATTCATGACCACAGGCACACTTTTGAAACCTTTAACGTACCTTATTTTATCTTGTCCCCAGATACGCTTCATTCATTTCGATGAAATTCAAAAAGTGCTTATAGTGTTCTTTATTTAACAAAGAAGTCTTCAAAGACTATTTGAGTTGCTGTCCATAAGCGAAGACCAAAGAGCGAGTGTTTAGTCATGTTCAGGTAGGATATGCCTAGGTACTTGGTGTATCCCTGATCATAATGTATGGTACTTCATGTATCCCTTATTGTAATGTATTTAGATATATTGCGGTGTAATTTAGGGTCGGATTACAGTATCTAGGGTTGAAGCACCGATTTTAGTATTTAGGTTTAAGCACTGTTTCCAGTATTTCCAGTGTATCGAAAGGGCTAGTTCTTATATATGGTCTGGGCTAGCAGCATATTATCTTATATCCCTTAAAAATTACAGTTTCCGGCAGCTAGTCCTCGGTGGTGTAGTGGATAGTGTGTATACAGCAGATCATACGGCCCGGTTCGATTCCCTATTCTGCTGTTTTTATCTTCTTTTTCTACTGAAATAAAAACTAAGGATGTTTAAATACAAAATAATAAGGGATACACCAAGTACATACCAGGATATGGCTATAAGTTCATGTTTTACTCATTTCCCTAATGAAAGACCGTAGATGAGACAGAAGTAGGAAGTTCCTGTAATTGCGGGCACTCATATTTTGTAAAGCAATATCGAGTAATTAATGGCGGGAAAAAGTCCATGAGCGTAGATCAAAAGAGTGAGTGTTTAGTGATGTTCAGAAAGGATGCGGCTGTTACCTCATTTGTTTCTCCTTTCGCTAATTATAAATATTTGGTAAAATAAATAAAACAATAAGTGGAACATAATTGCGGGAACTCATTATATTTTGTGAAGCAATATCAAATTAGTTATTGAAAATTAAGCAAAAATACATTGCTGGTAATCAATGGCAATAGTTAAAACTAATTTTCTACTAATGCTTCCCTTTTAGGTATTTTGAAAGACCTGAACATACTATCTTCAATTTATGGAATCAAATGGAAAGAGTCTGAACTCAACGACGTATATCTTGTATTCAGATAGAACGTGTTTGCTTTAAAATTTGTAATTTAGTTGAATGTTTTGCATTAAAATGTATCAGTTCCCGTTGGAGTCAAAAGCAAGCTTACTTATAATTTGAAATACGCGTTTTTCGTCCTTATTTTCCACCTAGCTCAGTTTTCTTTGTTCTTTTCAGGGGAATATATCACATAACCCCGTTCATTACAGTGTCTGAAAAGCTGAGTGCGGCTTTGATTGTAACAGGGGAGAGGCGCGGCTGAAAACAATAGCTGATAACAATAGCAAAACAAAGGATTATATATTCCCCTCGATATATTTCCCCCAACATATTCCCCTCGACATATTCCCCTCGCTTTAGTCCCCTCGACTTATTCCCCTCATAATAGAATAACACAAACAGGAAGACAAAATAGGGCATAACAAGGAAAACACTCTAGCATCGGTCAATATTTTTTGTTTACATAAAAAGACAACTTCATCAATCTTATTCCTACCTAACTAACTTGTCGGTCACGACCAAAAAGCGACATGTTAATAACATTATTCGATGGTATCGTACCTCGATTCAGGTTTCGAGTCTTCAATAATGTATGACGCCTCGTTTTACGCTTCGTTTTACGCTTGAACCTGGATATGTTTCCGCCGGTTTCCCTTGGAAAAAACACCGCAACCACTCCATTGATCTTCGAAAGATGAAGGCGGGTAGTTGGGCCATGGCGAGACCACGAGTACTGTTCATACATTTTCTTGTCTCTCTCCCTTCTTCTACTCATAACGAAGCAATGTGCTCAATGTAAATTTGGCAAAAGCAAAACATGTTTACCGCTCGCTTCGTCATGTGCCGTGATCCCAATGCGGCCTTGCGGAATCATGCTTTTTTGCATTTGAATTGAACGGAATGTTACTCGCTCCTGGTCAATAACCCTTACTTATTTATCGCCTTTACTAATATGCTCTCAAAATCGCGAATTTAAGGTGAAACGAAAATGTGCCGTTATAGTTTGGAGAGTAAGAGAATGTTGTTTCATCGGCCAGACATTTACACATAACTTTAATGAGCTGGTCTAGTGGTAAGCGCCATTTGCAGGATTTATGGGATATTTTTTGAGGAAACAGCAGTACATGTAAATTTTTGCAGTGACCTCTCAAAATAAGAAAATAGAATGTGAAAAATTTGTATACTTTTCACTTTCAAAAATGCGCTCTTTCGGGAAGTAACCTAGTTTTCTGCTGATTTAGTTCATAGCTGGGAATTAAGCTTTTACTTTTTGCATGCAAACATAAAGGCGCTGTTACACTAGGCAATATTTCGTGCAACTTGTCTCGCAACAACTAAAAACCGTGCGTTGCGATGCTGCGAGGCAAGTTGCCTGGAGGGTGTTACACTAGGCAATGTTTCTTGCAATTTGTCTCGCCCGACGGTGAAAGGAGCAATTTCATTGGCTAAAGTCACAAAACGTTGCGACACAAGTTGCAGGAAACATGTTACACTACGCAACGCTTGAAAAATTCGTTGCGGCGTGGCGAGAATCTTTGCAAAAAGTAGAACCGACTTCTACTTCTCGCAACGATTGCGGCAGCAAAAAAATCGCGAGAAATGTTTGTTGCAGGGTATGTTACACAAGGCAATTTTTCATGCAACTTGTGTCGCAACAAAATTGCGAGACAAGTTGCACGAAACATTGCCTAGTGTAACAGCGCCTTAAAGCAAAATGCATTTTGAAGTGTTACTTGAATTGAATAATTCGTTATAAATTTTACAATATAAAACTTGTTCTTTATTGAAAACAGCTCAGAAAATATATTGAAATGTTCATTTTTAAATAATAATATTTCCAAACGATCTTGATAGCACAAGTGTTAATAATATTTTCAAAAATACAACGTTACCACACTTTTGATTTTGCGGAACATGTTTCGATGTTTCAAACATCATCATCAGCCATAGTAGGTGTTACAATAATTTTTTTAAAAAATAGAGGTATACTGTATATATAATACTATTAATACAATGATTATTTGTAATGAAATGTTCGTTAAAAGTATTTAAAATTCAAACTAACCAATAACATTATAGCAAAATAAACAAATGACAAAAGAAAAAAACGGCAAAAGTTAAAAATGCAATGATAAACTGACATGATCAACTTGTTTGTTAAGTTCAGGTTTCAAACGCTCAATATGAAAGCTCTCCTTGATTTTGAGTTGATAAGAGGAGGTGGCATTATCAATAATTTTGAAACAAGAGACATCACAAACATCTTGACAATTTTTAGACGTCGAACTAAGATGTTTAAAAATATAATAATTTTTATCCCGGGAAAGGTGCTCATTATTGTAACACTCACTATGGCTGATGATGATGTTTGAAACATCGAAACATGTTCCGCAAAATCAAAAGTGTGGTTGTATTTTTGAAAATATTAAAATAATAATAATAATAATAATAATAATAATAATAATAATATTTTTTGTACATTTTTAAAATGAAACTGATCATTGTCATAAAAAAATAATAATAATAATAATTTTAATCTTTAATTCATTTTGAAGAATCTAATTTTTGAAGACCTTTCTCTTTTTTAAAAAAGTAAATAAATGTAACGCTAGATATACCATTTTAAATGTACATATCATATCGTATTAGAATTTTAATGTATTGTAAATAGTTATTCTAATTGTTAATAAAATTATTTGTTGATTATTAATTTAAAATTGCCTATATAATAATAACAATAATAATATTAATAATAATAATGATAACAATAATAATAATTAATAACAAAGCTAACTAAAAATATCTTATTTTACAATTAATTTCACTTAAAAAAAAACTATTCAGTCAAAACACTATTTACATTATTCCTTTCGATTAATAATTCTCAAACAATCTTACGTTTACAATTATTGATCTACTAGAATGCTAAAAATATTCATAATTACAATCCGTATAAATATTGTAAAGGTATTGCTAAAAAAACTTCATTAAAAATAATAATAACAGTAATAATAATAGTAATAATTATTATAATAATGATAATTAATATTATTAATAATCATTAATACATATTTTACCGTATTAGAATTTTAATGTATTGTAAATAGTTATTCTAATTGTTAATAAAATAATTCGTTGATTAATTTTAAATTTAAAAAAATATATTAATAATTTTAATAATAATAATAATAATTAAGTTGAAATCTTGTAGCGTTTTTTTGTAGCAACCCGTTCTCTGCATCACCCGCCGAACCTCATTTGTTGCCAACAACGAGGTGGTTTAGGCGGATGGGATTTAATGCTAACCCAAGAACCAAGGGCGCGTTTCAGCTCGCATTCGTTTGAGCGCCCTTTGTGCCACAGAAGATTTTTTGCATAACTATGCAAATATCTTCATGAATATTATGCAAACTAGATTGCCTGAAAAAGTTTATAGCCCGGTGTTAGGAAAACGAGGAGGAGGGGAGGAGGAGAGATGAAATCAACAATGGACCGACAGCGGTTGCCTGAAGCGTCTTCATGATGAGCTGGTGTCCGATCTCATTCTCATATTGTGTATGTAAAGCGACATGTGATACCTGGGGTGCTTACCATTTGTAGGAAAAAACCGGTTGGGGTGGCCTTTACATTATGGTAAGCGATTTTCCAAACTACCCACCAACCGATGAGATTGCACTTATCATTAAAATATTCCATTTTCCCCATCCTGGTACCCAGGCCGTTAACTCGATTTAGCTGTTCGAATTTTTCTAAATCCAAATGGAACGGAGAAAAAAAAATCAAATGGTAAGAAATGTTCGAAAGTTCCGTTCCGAACGGTAAAATACCTCACCCCGAACAGAAGTTATTCCACAAATATTTCAGATAAAATTTCTGCATCCCTGGGCTGATATAAGTCGCTTCCTTTTGCGGTCGTAACCTTGCACCGGATATAACATAAAATTAGGCACATCAAGGTCCTTAATGATCACTAATTTTCTGTAGTACTTCAAATCTTTCTAACAATTCTATTGATGACTGTCAAGAGAAAATGATTTAAGAGGACAAATTCCATTCATGGTGGTTCTTGCAATGAAAATTATTTGAAATCAATTATCAGTTCCGTGTGGTTATTTTTAGGACGATCCTAGATTGGTGCCAGAATTGGCGGGTTTGTTTATCTTACAACAAACATCGTGCAAAGTTAGTACATGTTTCGTCCCTTGATGAATGAATCCAGCGAATGGTTATGTGGAAAACCTGGCAAGTATAAACATCGAAGAGAAAAACGCTGAAAATGGTCGTAGCTTGCAGCAGTCGAACTTTTGTACGTTTTTGTAACATCGCCGATATCCCCAATAGCGAAGCGCACAATTACTATTTATAGAACTAAAACGCAGACAAACAAACCAAAAGTGACTCTCAGGGGATTCCTAATAAGGAAAATGCAAGAATAAACAAGAATAAATTATAAACTCAGACAAACATGAGTACTGACGTCATTTGTGCGCTTTGCTATTTGCGTGCTTCTCTAGGGAGTGTAGAAGAGGTTTCTTTAGAATGGTCACACCATAGGATTTCATGAACCGACTCAAAAGTTAGAACAACTTGACATGTCTCCATAATTGACTCTGGGAGTGAGAGCGTCACGCACGCGTGCTGTTTCCACTTGTCATGGGCGTGGTTTACGTCATTATAACAATAACCATTGGCTAACAGAACTAAAGTCAAGGTCGCATAGTGATCAGTAGACATGGCGAAGTCTGCAGTAGAAGGTTTTTATTCGTCTGAGACCATTTGCGGAATTAAGGATGGACGTATGCAAGTAAAGCCAATGACTTCGCCTCCATACAAATGGATATGCTCTCTGTCAATAGAAAGCGCCACGGGTGGAAAATCTGTCGGAAGTGGATTCGAGATCCATCTCCCTGATGTCAACCGTACTGCCATTGTTACTAGCGGCCATTGTACGTACGTGGAAGGAGCGTACGCTGTCAAGATCACCGTGAAGTTTCCCGGACAGAGAGCGATTGAGGTTTTTGGTAATGACTTGTACGCAGCCCCTGAGTATATCAACTCAGGCAGTGCAGACCACGACTATGGCCTTATTCTTCTTCCAGGACCTGGTGCTTCTAACGATGGCTTCGGATGGTCGGCGATCGTTAAAAATGAAGAGCTAAACAACCGTCTTGTAACCAACTGTGGGTTTCCAGCTGACAAGCCACGAGGAACCATGTGGATCACAGGAGGAAACATCTCTATTTATACAGCCAAAAGGTTCTTCTACATGAATGATACGATGAGCGTTAAAAGTGGAAGCCCAGTCTTCACATGGTACGGTGGTTATTGGACCGTTCTCGGTGTTCAGGGCCAAGGCTATCCGAACTCTGCTCTACGATTCACATTCGAGATGATTTCCCGTTTTCTGGAACGCATGAACGGCCTGAAAATAAAATTTATAAGGTCTGTTCGATTCCCAGATGTCTACGTTCGCTGTGATGGCACAGGAGTAATTGAACCTACAGGAGCCGGCGGTGGAACTGTCAACTGCCAGTTAAAAGCACAAGAGCTATCCAATCGCTGGTCATGGGAGCGCTTTTACATATACCCTGTGGAAATGACTCCTTCATTGGCCGTTGAAAGTACCTGTAAAGTTGTGATAGAAAGTGCACACTTTAGAAATGTTTTCATCCGCATGAACAGCAAAGGTATGAGCCGGTTTAACGGTCCTGGAGGGGGTGAGGTGAATTGCCAGGCCTACCCAGGCTCCTACGAAAGATATTTTTTCAAAAAGGAAGAAGATGGCAGCTACTCGTTTCGAAGTGTTCAGTTTCCTCACTGCTATATTCGCTTAGATGGGAGAGGAGTTACCTCCTGGTTAGGTAGTGGCAGTGGCACAGTCAACTGTCAGTGGTATGATTTATCTACGACGCCAGGACCTCAGAGCTATGAACGCTTTCACGTGGAGGAACAATAAACTGTAATGACTACTGTAATGACTCAGACTGTGACATGATTTACGTTTTTAGGTGGGCATAATTAAATTTATTTCCTTCGGCAAACATGTAAGTACAAACATGTAAGTATGTATTCTAAAGACTCTTAGAGGATTTGTTGTAGCGTATACACTGCGTATAGGCTACAAAACGTATAATCAATCAATCAATCCTTCATTTATATAGTTCATAATATGTATACATTTGTTATTTAGTGTTTGCGATTTATACCTCTTCTTGAGCGAATTAATAGGCTGATTTTGTCATGATTTTGGAGTACGTGTAAGCTATTATGAACTATTTCTACTATTTCTACAAATGTAATTAGTTCTTGTATTTCGAATATTTTTGTCAATTATTGTTGTAATTAACTTTTATATGGAGGTCCCTCATGAAAACCACCCATGGGTGATGTGGTTTCCTCCTTAAATAAATTACTTAATTACTTACTTATTTACTTACTTACTTACTTACTTACTTACTTACTTACTTACTTACTTACTATTATGAATTTATAATTAATACGTACAACGAAGGAGTAATACCGGATCGACCAAAAAATGCTTTTAGTTTATAACAAGTTTGGATCGGTTATTGCACTGGGCAATTTGCCCGTTTATTACTTTCAGACTTTCATTGTTGTCTAAAGTTAGCCTTGTTCGCATCGCATTTAATCTCCGATTTTATTCATACATATGTAGTCAGAATTTGAAGGCTATAAATAGTTAGCCTGTATTCAGAACCACTTAAAGGCCCAGTTCAAACGTCGAACTTCACATGTGCCGAACCTAATGCAAATGAGCAAGAACAATAGATTTTGCTCATTTGCATTAGGTTCGGCACATGTGAAGTTCGACGTTTGAACTGGGCCTAAGGCCCAGTTCAAACGTCGAACGAGTTTCAAAGTTTAATACGTCGCTTGAAAGAGAATATCTATTTTTCAGCGCGAAACGATTTTCAGCTAGAAAAAGTTAACGAATGTAAACATCAAAAACATTTTACAATGGCTTTGAAAATACACCCGTCTGACCTTTCAAGTAGCTTTATGCTTCCTAGTCATTAATCTTAAACAAAGTGATGACCCAATATTTTGTCAGTCAAAACATCCGGTGTCAATCTGCTTCTTTTAATAGACTGACGTGGGACGAGAGTAATGGGCCAGTTGGAAAGGATGGACTGGACTCTGGACTGGACCCTGAAATGGACTCTGGACTGGACTCTGGACTGGACTATGTAAAAGCTGGACTGGACTAACTTTAATTAAATTGTATTAATATTAAATATAGTTAATATTTTGCTAATTAGATAATAATTGAATTTTTTAAAAAATAAAAATTAATTTAAAAAATTACCCGAACGCTCCTCTACGATAGCGCGTAGCTATCGCAATCCACTCTGAAGTGTTACTGGGAAATCGAAAGTTTTATACTTTAGGCTTTTAAAATACTTTTTCGCGACGAGTGGGAGTCGTGTTTAGCCTGTCCTTTTTTATACCACGATCGATGTTTTCCCCATTTTATTTATTTTTCAGCTAAAGTTAACAGAGCGGCGCGGAAGTTTGTCAGGGATTTTTAAAACACTTTAACCTCGGGGAAAGGAGGTGTGCCCGTTACGGGGGATAGGGGGGTTAGGAGGAGAGGGGTGGGGAGACGGGGGTTAGGGGGAGAGGAAGGATTCCCATATGAAAGGTAAGGGGATGCTCGTCGTCTCGTAGGCCTGAATAGATTGTACTAGCAAATCCAGCCAAAGTTGCTCCAAAAAAAGGCTAAAAGTTACTCAAAAGTTGCCATAAATTGAAAAAGTTTTTTATTCTAGATAACAATTAAAACATGGAAATGTTGGGATGTGTAATTCAATATAATCTGAAATTTCAACATAACTACCAGTAGTAGTACTTTGACTACTTTCTAATGAAGTAAAGTAGTTTCTGATGATACCAAGATGGCGGCGGCTCTGTGTTGGAGCCAATAACTGGCTAACCGCTGGATAATTCGCGGGCGATATTAAATAGATAGCTGCTGTCCAGTTCGTGGGCGCACATCAATTCATGCACGGAAAGTAGAAAACAAAGGAATGTTAATCATTTGCAGGGTCGATACTATTCAATACACGTCTACAATATTCTTAGTGTCGATCAGTTTCAATTAACACAAACATTTGGGATACTTTGGATGCTTCATCATTACTTGTCGCTCGAAAGTTGCCAAGGAAGGCAAAAGTTGCTCTAGGTTGCTTGCAGTAGAAAAAGTTGCTCACAACTCCAGAAGTTGCTCAAAAGTTGCCGAGCACAATCTATTCAGGCCTATCGTCTCGTTGTAAATTACGGATTTTGGTATCCATTGGGATGTTCAGGAAGGAACGCCAAAATTTTGAACCATCAAAGTATCCTTTAGGGAAGGTGGTGATTCCACACGTAATCTATTAATAGATGAAAGCATTCAATGGCAAAGTCTTTATCATCATTAAAGTCACTATAACTCTTGTTTGTCCCCCTTAATTTTAAAATAATATCTTTTAGGGATAAAGTGATGCTTGAGCCACGCCCAGATTGGTCTCCTTCAGGGGTTTAATTCAACATTTCCGACGACCATCCCTCTACATTTCATATGGGAGTCCTCCAGGAGGAGAAACAAGACAAAGTACATATGTGAAACAAAAAAAAGCGCGCTTTGTGAACGCTGAATAGAACACAGGCAAGCAAAGAACAATCCACTTCACGCTAATGCCGCAGTAGCAATTCCTTTCCACTTCAATATTCCTGACCACTCTATCACAGACATGGGAATTATCCCACTTTTATTGCAACCTGCACTGAGTGCATCCCGTCATAAAGCACGAGAAGCATGGCTGGAGGGCTCTGATTGGCGGCCTTTGTCCCAGACGGGGTTACAGGCGATGATGATGATGATGATGAATATAATGAAGAACCAATTTTTTCCTCAACTCGTGATTCAGCACTGGCAAGAAAAACATAAATCAAACTTTCATGAACAAGCGCAGTTCCAAAACGGAAACAGCTAGAGAGAATAGAGGTTACGAAAATACTAGGTAAGTTCCGGCTGAACGCAAATTCAAATCTTGTTTATCATACTTGAGAATGTAACTTCTCAGTTGTTATTTAATTATTTCGCGATCAGTTCTGTCGAGAAGATCGAAACAATTACCCCAAGATTTCTTTGGTTCTGTCACTTGCCTCCTCTCTTGTGATATTTTTACAATCACAAGGGTCGGGGTGAATAGAAAAGTTCCGGTACAACCCCTTCCAGCAATTGGTAGCCTCGTTTGTTTGCTGGCAATCTGAAACCGTTGTTCAAAAGAAACGAAGATGTTAAATCATGTTTACCGAAAGGCTGCTAAAATGTGAGTATATTCGGGCATCCTTGTCCAGGGTTTCTACTTTCGCCCCGCCATTTTAAAAACGGCGAAGGGCCTGGGGATGAGATTTACTTTACCAGCTGATGGTTGCAGAGGAGACTTCAAGGCTTTTCCTGGGAATTTTAAAGAAATATTAATGACCACAGGCACACTTTTGAAACCTTTAACGTACCTTACTTTATCTTGTCCCCGGAGACGCTTCACTCATTTTGAAGAAACTCAAAAAGGCTTGCAATGTACTTTATTTAAAAAAAAAAAAGAACTCTCCAGACGCTATTCGAGTTTCTGTTCATAAGCGAAGACCAAAAGAGCGAGTGTTTAGTCATGTTCAGGTAGTATGTGGCTGCCGGCGGGAGCTCATATTTTACTCATTTCGTTAATTAAGGGCCGTCGAGATAGAAGGAGAGAGTTCACGTAATTGCGGGCACTCATATCTCGAGTAGATAATGGCAGGAAAACATGTCTATGAGCGAAGACCAAAGGAGCGAGTGTTTAAAGATGCTCAGGAAGGATGTGGCTGTTACCTCATTTGTGACTCATTTCGCTAATAAAAAGCCGTTAGTTAAGACAGAAGTGAACATAACTGCGGGAACTCATTATATTTTCCAGGCTTAACTAATCAATGACATCAATGATATAAATGTAATCAATGAGTAATCAATGGGTAATCAATGAGTAATCAATTGATTACTCATCGAGTATTGCCAATACTCAATGAGTACTCAATGACTAATCAATGACCCACAAAATTTTTGGTCATTGATTAGTCATTGATGTCATTGATTAGTTATTAATTTGCATGAAAAGAGGAGTTGACAGGCCAGACACGACTCATAAGCTCGTGATAACGTGGAATGTGACCTTTAGTGTTTTGCATGCTCTAACAAGTATATCCCCCAAGAATGTTCCTTTTTGTATGATATAAGGGGAGGCTCTTTGTATATTTCTCTTAGCAATGGTTGGTTCTGAATTAAATGCCATTTGCTCATTAAGATGTTTTTAAGATTAGGCAACGCCGGGTGGTACGTTGTTACGAAAGGCAGTATCATTTTTCGCACGTTCTCTTTTTTTTTTTGCTGCAAAGATGACTTCCGTTCATTGAATTTTACCTCGGAAATTATTTTCTCAATGAGATTGTGAGTGTAGCCTCTAGCACGGAGGCATGCTTTGAAGTTGTCGATATTCTCACTGAATGATTTCGCTGAGCCCTTTTCTGAGCCCTGGTGGGTGACAGGAAGAGAAATGGGTGTACTGGAAGGTCTCTGTTGGTGAAAAATGAGTAATCAATGACATCAATGAGTAATCAATGACATCGATGAGTAATCAATGACCCACAAAATGTTTTGGGTTCGATTAATCATTGATTACTCATTGAGTATTGGCAATACTCAATGATTAATCAATTGATTACCATTGATTACCCATTGATTACTCATTGATGTCATTGATCATTGATTAGTTATGCCTGGTATTTTGTGAAGCAATATCGAATTAATTATTGCAAATTAAGCAAAAATACATTGCTGGTAATCAATGGTAATAGTTAAAACTAATTTTCTACTAATGCCTTCTTTTCAGGCGTTTTATAAGACCTGAACATACCAACTTCAATCCATGGAATCAAATGGAAACTGAGAGTCTGAACTCAACAACGTAGATCTTGTATTCAGGTAAAACGTGTTTAACAGAAGTAAAATACACACTGCGGTTATAAACATGACAAAACAACGCATGTTGTAAAACACTTTGATTAATGACTTGACGTTTCGTATGCTTCAACATACATCATCAGAAGTGACGGTTGGATAAAATACAATAAAATTTAAATGCTATGGAGAAAGACTGGAACCTAAATTATTGTAAAAGAAATGACAATAGTGAAAAAATGATAATATACAGACCTATCTTAAAGTCTGCTAGAAAATATAAATATCTATTTTTTTCTCAGAGCGCGAGCGGGCGGAATTCTGAGATTGGTTCCGGGAGCGGTCTTGCCCGCTCACTCAACGATTCCGCCCGGGTTGCGTAGTTGCATAATCACAATAATTTGTGACTCCGTTGTTTTAAGCTTGTGAGCCCTGGTATTATTGAATTTTCTCGTCAAATATGGACCCAGACGAAAGCTACCAAAGCGAAAGCGAATTTTATTAGCTAGATAAAATATTTAACGACACAAATGAAGAAAACAATGAAGAAAACCTGCAAAGTTTCACCATGCATGGCTGACATCGGCTGACAAAGATCCGAAAACACGCTAAAGCTCTTAACGCTTCAACGAGGTATCAAAAAGACGCAATGAAGAAGAGATTAAACTAAGTGGATAGAGAAATCAGCCGTAAAATTAAAGGCCAATGTTATTCCTCGGAAAGGCGAGTACAAGTTTGGATTTTATGATTTGTTGATTTTATAGTTTGTTCGGCGTTTGTTGTTTTTTTTTACAAAGCGACACAGTTTGTGGCTTAAAAAATCGCTTAAAAGCGCTTGTTTAGAAAGGTTTTGACTGTATTTGATTTAAGTGTTATTTTTCCGGTTTTGTTTTTTCTTCTAATCGAGATTCTGTGAAATTTCATTACTTAGTGTTGCTTAAATTTGTCATTCTAGTTTTGTACTGGCTTGTTTTCAGTTAATTTATACGCATTTTCGCGATCGGATTTTACGAGATAATTCGTACTTTCACTACATTGCTCGGTTAGTATGCTTATATTCCACAGTTTTTGCCTTCTTTTATCTAAATTCTGTAACTTTTCATTCAAGAAGATATGATTTTTAAATAAGAATAGCTCAGTTTAAGCTTTCGCACTGCTATGAATGAATTATGTACTAGTCAATTCCAAGACCGCCCATCCCCCCCCGGGCATACCCGGGGCATTTGACGAGAGGTTAGCTCCGCATCGTGGGGCATTTGACGTGAAATGAGGCCCGACGGGGCGGGCATTTGACTTCAATAAAAACGTTGGTCAACGGTCGTAAGGTAAAAGATTTCGTAATCCATTCTTTCTAGTTCCACGTGTCTGTAAAGGAAAGTGATCTTTGTTTACATTTAGTATTTCGAAACATATGTTCAGAAGTTGCAATATCGTTCTATTTTTTTCGCTGAAACTAAATCTAGCTAAGAGATATATAAACAACAGACAACAGCACAAGCAAAGATTGCAAGATATTTAAAGTGAACATGAAAGATAATATACGATTATATGTTGGTCGAATTCAAAACCACAACTGAAATCTCTTTTGCGGCATGCATCTTACAGCGTACGTGATCTCACATCGAAAACAATCCGAACAGCACCAGTTTTATATAGATTTGTCTTGGCAAGTATGGCAAGCCGTTTGTAGCAAAATTCAATCCTAGATATATATGTTCAATCCTTTAAATAAAGGATTCAATGCAATCTTTAAATTTTATATTTAATGCAATACCACGAATATTGATTCAATTCAATCCTTAAATTTATATGCAATCCAATACCGCATATATTGATTCAATCCAATAACACGAATATTGATTCAATCCAATCCTTAAATTTGTATGCAATCCAATACTGCATATATTGATTCAATCCAATAACACGAATATGGATTTAATCCAATCCTTAAATTTATATGCAATCCGAAAATATATGTCCAATACCACGAATATTGATTCAATCCAATAACACGAATATTGGTTCAATCCAATCCTTAAATTTATATGCAATCCGAAAATATATGTTCAATCTTCCTGGGACGAGCGCGGCCATATAGAACCAGGGGAACCTGTGCAAGTTATAGAACAAAAAATGGCGGCAGAGTGGGAAGAAGAATTTGACATAGAAGTTGAGTTTCCGAAGTTTCTAGGAGAAGTTGTGGATAGAACCGAGATAATACTTGAGAACTGTGATACAGAAGCTGCAGAAATGCAGGCCGAAGTTCTTAATCAAACAATTAGCCCGCTTTATAGGTCGATGAAAGAGTGCTGCAACCTTGACACGAGGGACAAGGAAAATCTCGGATTCCATCGCTGAGGCCTTAGTAGATGTGCTTAGTGTGCTTCGTCGCCGGACTATCACTCCGTCTACTGTGGCTGCAGATTCAGTTACGATAGATAGGGAAAAAGTAAAAAATCCCGTAAGACCATCTATCAAATTCTTGTTGAGATGCTAGAAGAACTGCGAGGACTGGGCTTGTGTTTCGTGTACCGGGATCACCAATTTGTTAATGATTAAGGTTCACCCCAAATACACCATATATGTTTCATGTACAGCACAGTGGAACAGTGGAACAGTGGTACTATAGTGTGGTGGAACAGTGGAACAGTGGAATAGTGGCACAGTGATAATATAGTGTGGTGGAACAGTGGCACAGTGTTACTATAGTGTAGTGAAACAGTGTCACAGTTACACTGAAGTGTGGTGGAACAGTGGAACAGTGGCACAGTGATAGTATAATGTGGTGGAACAGTGGAACAGTGGCACAATGATACTATAGTGTAGTGGAACAGTGGAACAGTGTCACAGTGTAAAAGAGCCATTCCTTTTGTGTCAGAAAATATCTTACATGCTTAAGAAATCAGCTAAAAAGCCTACAAAGAAACACAACTTTCATCAGATCGAAAATATTCCATTACTATTGGCTTAACTAAACAAGCCAATGAAAAGATAGAACATTTGATCCTCCCCAAGCGCTTATAAGTCGCTAACATTCTACAACGTCAAATCATTCTACGAGACCTTTCTACATGGGAGCAACTGATGAGGTTCACCAAAGAACCGAAACTCGAGTCTTGCTTAAAGAATATCTAAAAGAAACCACTTGCATCTGTAAGAATTACTAAACAGCTATCGTGCTGGAGATTCACATATTTCAAACCGGATGCGATGACGCGATGCTTCTGACAATGGAGATACTACCTAGCTCCGAGAAATACATAAAAATAAACTACGAGGAGCTAAAAACAATTGCAAGATGCCACTATTCCAATATAGACTGTTACTATCGCATAAGACTTCGATCTTAGAATCTTCTAGTCGTGATGAAGAAACACTACATCGCAAGTTATGCTAACCACATTAAATCACATACTAAGAAAATAACTGATCTTAAGCAGCGAATAATTCCTATAAGCGGCTACTACTGATCTTGCAACTCTTTCAAATTGAGCCAAAGAAACTCTACTGTTACGTTAAGAGCTAGCAAACACTGAAATGACGGCGTAACTAAAGCCCCATTTACACTGCAGAAAATTTTAGGCACGGCTCGGATAAAAGTGGTACGCGTACCCAAAAAAATAGTACTGATTAGTCATTTACACGTCCTTTCTTCTACCGTGCTAAACGATGTAAAATTATGTTTTGGTACGGGTAAAAGGCTCAACATCTCGGCCAGCGTACTCGATTCTTGCTTAGTGCGCATGCTGCTAACATGGCGGACGAAAAGTTCTTAGAATTTCTTCTCATAAGAAGACCGCATGTGTTCCGGCAGAAAATACGGAAATCGACGTTTCTCTCGACTGCTTTACAGAAGAATAGAAAAAGGCGGAGGTACAGGTTGTTAATTGTATTATCAGTTCTCGCTTGTACTTCTATTGAGCGACGGTTGCAGCGTCTTCAGCTTTCCGCTAAGCGCCATGTTGAGTGAATCGCGGGTCGATTTGCACATGCTCTCTCAAATCGGTGCTGACCAAAGGCGCGAAGGCTCATCAGAGAAAAGTTGGTTCGGCACGGCTAATCGTTTACACTGCACACCTTATCCGAGCTGGGCTAGATTTTCAGGATCGCGTACCAATTTTATCCGTGCTCGGACTACCTCTCGACATGGTCCGAGCACGGGTGAAAGTTTGGTCCGGCACGGATGGGGCAAAGTAGTTTACACGACAAAATCTATCCGTGCCGAACCAATTTTTTTGGTACGCGTACTTTTTTCATCCGAGCCGTGCCAAAATTTTTCGACAGTGTAAATGGGGCTTAAATATTCTAAACGGCTCTGGAAAACGTAAATTCCTCCTGTCAGTATCACAGCGAGAGCTTTTTTTCCTAAGATCAAAAAAAGGACAACATTTAGAACAACAGGCCTGTTATATCTTTATTTTGATCTGAACGGAAAAATCTCTCAGACACGTACTTGGGGTAGACTTATTCTAAAGCTGGGCTAAAATGCTTTTAGCGACAAGCAGGATTTGTGCTAGGCTTGTCACCTTTTACAATAACATTACTTATTGGGGTCCGGTTGTTCGAAAGCCGATTAACGCCAACCCAGGTTTAAACTTAACCGACGATTTAATTTCTTTTGTTAGAAAAGTTTTGAAAAGCTATTTTAAAGCTACACGCAGAGACAAGACAAAGTCAAAACTAAATGGCAAAAATACTTTGGAAAAATCTCAATGGATTGGTTATTTAATTAAATTCAAAATTGACGACTGATAACCCTGGGTTAGGTTAATCGTGGTTTAACCAACCCGGCCCAGGTTACATATGAAGGCCCGATATAAACAAAGCAAAGAATGTACTTCAAACTATCTACATCTACATTTAATTTAATAAGTCGGTAAAATCCGAAGACATCACACCAACTATAAAACAAACATTTAAATAAGATAAAATAAGATAAAATAAGATAAAATAAATCAACGTACAAGTGTGTTAGAATATATATAAATATCATAAATTTAAAAATGAAATAAATAAATTAATGTATCATAATCATAATATTACATTTTACAAATAAAAATAGTTAAAATCTAATTAGCATAATAGTCAAAAAGCTTGGTTTTAAAGGATTCTAATGTGTTACTTTCTACTAAATCACCAGGCCTAGCATTCCAGGTTCTAATAGTACGAGGAAAAAAAGAATAAAAATAAACATCTTTAGTAGCATTATCCTGCCTAAATTTCCAATTATGGCTTGTACGAGTTCTAATTCTACTACTATGAGGCTGGAGATAATCATTCGTATTAAAATCAACTAGTCCACGGCTTATCTTGTATAACAATATTAACCTTGACATTTCACGTCTTAGTTCTAGACTATCCCACCCTAAGTCCCTCATCATTATTGTAACACTGGCAGTAGGGTGATAGATGTTTAAGCAGAATCTCGCTGCTTTTCTTTGCACACGTTCAAGTAATGCAATGTCCTTTTTGAAGTGGGGGTCCCATGCTTGACTGGCATACTCCAGCTTTGGACGAACCAATGATTTATATGCAGTGGCTTTCACATCTAGTGGACAACTCCAAAGATTCCTTCTAATCATGCCCAAAACTTTATTGGCTTTCCCAAATATTGGTTAAAATATGTGAGGACCATTTCAGATTGGCTGTTAAAGTGGTTCCAAGGTAGGATATCTATGTTTCCAGGTACAGGGAAATATAACGTGAACCGATCAAATAAGCACGCGAGTGATTGGTATTATTGTTACAGGGATTAATAGGGTAACTTTAACGCCATCATAACTCCTTCACGAACACAGTGACCTTTATGTTTCTTATTGCATTTTTTGAGAACAACACATATCAGGGAACAATGAGATGAAGTTAAAATCGTTCTTCAACTATTGTTTCGTAGGAATCGTTTTAATGGTATTACTGTGCCACAGTTCGACCACACTATAATACCACTGTGCCACTGTTCCACCACACTTCAGTGTAACTGTGACACTGTTTCACTTCACTATAGTAACACTGTGCCACTGTTCCACCACACTATATTATCACTGTGCCACTATTCCACTGTTCCACTGTTCCACTGTTCCACTGTGCTGTACATGAAACATATATGGTGTATTTGGGGTGAACCTTAATCATTAACAAATTGGTGATCCCGGTACACGAAACACAAGCCCAGTCCTCGCAGTTCTTCTAGCATCTCAACAGGAATTTGATAGATGGTCTTACGGGATTTTTTACTTTTTCCCTATCTATCGTAACTGAATCCGCAGCCACAGTAGACAGAGTGATAGTCCGGCGACGAAGCACACTAAGCACATCTACTAAGGCCTCAGCGATGGAATCCGAGATTTTCCTTGTCCCTCGTGTCAAGGTTGCAGCACTCTTTCATCGACCTATAAAGCGGGCTAATTGTTTGATTAAGAACTTCGGCCTGCATTTCTGCAGCTTCTGTATCAAAGTTCTCAAGTATTATCTCGGTTCTATCCACAACTTCTCCTAGAAACTTCGGAAACTCAACTTCTGTGTCAAATTCTTCTTCCCACTCTGCCGCCATTTTTTGTTCTATAACTTGCACAGGTTCCCCTGGTTCTATATGGCCGCGCTCGTCCGAGGAAGATTGAATATATATTTTCGGATTGCATATAAATTTAAGGATTGGATTGAACCAATATTCGTGTTATTGGATTGAATCAATATTCGTGGTATTGGACATATATTTTCGGATTGCATATAAATTTAAGGATTGGATTAAATCAATATTCGTGTTATTGGATTGAATCAATATATGCAGTATTGGATTGCATATAATTTAAGGATTGGATTGAATCAATATTCGTGTTATTGGATTGAATCAATATATGCGGTATTGGATTGCATATAAATTTAAGGATTGAATTGAATCAATATTCGTGGTATTGCATTAAATATAAAATTTAAAGATTGCATTGAATCCTTTATTTAAAGGATTGAACATATATATCTAGGATTGAATTTTGCTACAAACGGCTTGCCATAGGCAAGTCTACAAAATAAAATAATGTTACAAAAGAAAACCATCCAGATCAGCTAAAAAATGTTTTGACTTCACAAATAGCGTTTAAGAACAACTTCAGACTTTACATACAGGCTTTGTTGGCACTGAAGTTGCCAACTTCGTTTCAAAGTTCGTAATTTGGTTGGCAAATTAATTTACAAATGTAATTGACAACTTCGCAACGTAGTGTCAAATTTCCCAACGAACTTGGCAACTGGCGCGGCCAAAGTAAGCTGAAATCCACTGTAACTGGTTACTTTAATCCCTCCTTGCCCGGACGGTGGGGCATTTGACGCTCTGTGAAGCCCTGCACGGTGGGGCATTTGACCGTATAAACTGCCCACATAGTGGGGCATTGACAATTTTTTTTTTCAAAAAGTCAAATGCCCGGGGGTTTGCCCGGGGGGGGGGGGGGATGGGCGGTCTTGGAATTGACTGGTACATTACGCTCGACTTTCCATTTGTAGAAAAATTTGAAAAGTTTTTAAAGTTAATCTTCAGCTTTCCACGGCTTCGCTGTAGGCTAGAACATTTCTCAATCCTCACCGCAGACAAACACAACAGCCGTTTATTCTACCGAGAGAAATAAACTGGTAGAAATTAGTTCACTTTGTAAAGTAAGTTTTTTTGTTTCTGAATGAAAAAGTTGTGAAGATTACCGAGTTACTTTGCACGCGTTGTGTCAGTTTTGCTTTACGCGGCGCGTAAAGAAATTACTTGGAAAGCTGTACAAGTATATCAAGATTTTCTCGGCAAATCACAGAATTGAAGTAGGAAAAAAATAAATAAGTTATTTACCGGCCTTGGTCGGTCCGTATAGGAAAAAACTGTGCCCTCGGTCTCGAGTACGGCCCTCGGCCTGCGGCCTCGGGCCGTACTCGAGACCTCTGGCACAGTTTTTTCCTATACGGACCTCCCGGCCGGTAAATAACATATATATATACAATGCTAGTAAAGAAAAAGTTTCTCACTACCCACATTTTCATTTAAAGCTGATTTTAAATCCTTAATCAATAATGTCTCCTTAATTCTACAATGGGTATCCGATCGCCCAGTTGTTAAAATTTCTATATATTGCTAAGAAAGATAATAGTTTGTTATATTTATTTTTTGGTAAATGTTACCGGAAAAAAAAACCAGATGGGTAATTTATGGGTCAAAATATGATTAGTTGGTGAAATCACGAGACTCTCATATGACATAAAAACAATAGCTTTCTAATAACTTCCTCGAGAATTCCCCCTATGACATCATAGCTTTCCTGTTTATCCGAGAATGTCACGCAATGGAAAACATTCTCATATTTTTGGGAATTTTCTATTTTTTTTTTTATATAATTACTGTGGAACCATTATATAAATCCTCGTTATATCGAACACAATACGTCAGCCTAAATGTAAAATCTACTCTGATATAACGAATAAATGTCAACACGATGCAAGCCAAAAACTAACCTGCGATCAGGCGCTCTTTCCGCCGACTCGCGCGTTCGCGCTCTCCCGCTCCGAAAAAAGAGCGCTTGATTGCAGGTTGGCCAAAAACAAGAGGCAAAGTACATTGGAAGATTTCTTTGATTAAGCATCTACAGAACTGTAGCAAATTCAATTTTCTAGCATGTAGTCAGTAGTAGTATGTTGCTTGAGTTTTGTTATATGCAGAGACTGGAACTGAGTTGTGTCCTGAGAAATATCATTCATTTGATAGATGTGTACAGTGTGTGTTAATGGCAAAGGTATAACCTGTTCCAATACAGTACTGAGTTATATGTACAGTGTGCTGTTCATACAGTCACTATTAAAGCGCAAATGGTATTTCTTCAGATCCGGAAATGCTGGGTAATGTGACGAAGCATCGTTTCAAAACAATATTAACTATACCTCGATGTAACGAACATTTTGGTTGTTTTTCCCCAAATTCGTTGTAACGAGGTTTTCGATTTAACGAACCCTCGATATAGCGAACCAATTTCCCCAGTCCCTTGGCACTTCGTTAAATCGAGGTTCCACTGTACTGATAACAAACGAATACGTGTTGTATTCGCGGGCACAAGCTTTGTAAACTTATACTTAATTTGAAATAAAACTTGTTGTTGCTGTTGTTGTTGTTGTTGTTGTTGTTGTTGTTGTTGTTGTTGTTAGCCTATACTAAGAAACACAGAATAAACAGAAACACTAAAATTATAGTTTATATCTCCACCACTGTGAAAACAGGGTTTTACTCGGCTCTACGAATATAAACAATACTCTTTTGACTCTGGGCGGCTTCTCAACCTGGGGGAACACTCGCTGGCTGCGAGAAGGCTGAGATCTGTTACAGCAAATTACATAGAATTCCCGAGACGAATAGAACAGAAAAAAGTTTGGTCCAACGTAGTTTAATCTATTTTCACTTAATAATTTTACCAAAGGATATTTTACAATACTCTTCTATTTCTATTTCTATTTCAAGTGATGCGACGACTTACATCATAGCCTGAAGAGCTAAATTACAAACTCGCAAGTGATTGTAAAATACGGAATTTATCCTTTACAAAATTGATCGACAAAATACTACAGTAGGTTACGCTGCAGTATTACAGTTATAATCTAACAAAAACAATTTACGGCTAAGTGATTATCCGCAGAATTGGACACTAAGAGAAATATTTTAATTCATTACATAGATTGAAAAGCGATTTTATGTAAACAAAACAAGACTTAGATTTTATACTCGTGTCGCCTTATGCAAATATGTTTGTGTATTTTTGCATTTTTGATTTCCAAATCAGTTTCTCGGGCATTTTTTGACAAGCAACAACTGTATTTTATTTAGAAAATAGTCGTAATAGTTATTTTATTTATTTATTTATTTTTTTTTTTATTGGATAACACTGAACGAGTAATAAATGTTACATGAATGGTAGGTAAATAAACAAGGTGTAAAAATACATAAAAGAAAAGGTGAGAAAGATAACGACTAGCAAAAGGAAATATATATACACATATACATATACATATGGAGGAGTTGATATTTTGACTATAATGTTTTACAGATTTATTTGCGTTTTTGATTTGTGCTTTTCTATGTCGAGTCTACTTTTAAGAACGGCATGCAAGGAAGGTTTCAAAGAAGTACTGGTCATTCTCTCTCGAGGCGGTGTAAATGTAATATTTCGCTATTATTAAACAGAGGTTCAAACCAAGTTGTAGAGCAAAATTTTTTGTAAAGCCATAGATGATATTTTGTTCATTAAGCTCGATGGAGTCATCATTTTTGGCATTCCACCAATGTGTAAATTTTGTCCAGAAGCTTTGGACATGTAAGCAAGATACAAATAAATGTTTTAATGTTTGTTTTTGTTCGCACAGGTGGCATTGATCCTGTTCTTTAATTTTATCTCTAAATAGAGTTGCGTTAGTTGGCAGAATATGGTGTACAATTTTATACTGAAATATGGACAGTCTGATATCTTTAGTGACGTTAAAAGGGATTTTGTAGATAGTTTTTATTGCATTGTCATCTAAATTAGCTTGATTCATTCTTCTTTCTGCAGTTGGAGGTTGAAACTTCTTATTGACTAAAAATTCAGTCGCTATTTTACAGGAAAGTTTGTTTATCGGTATTATGTCGACAGTTACTGGAACAGCCGGAGTAGGGATTTGGTTGGTTTCTTTTAGTATACGAATCCACTCGCGGGGGAAGGCGCTACACAATCCGAGATATTTAAGAAAGTTTGAAGATTTTAAATGAAACTTATTGCAGAATTCATTAGGTGTAAGGAATTTGTTTTTATCGAAGATGTCTTAAACTTTAATGATTCCGGCGTTGTGCCATTCTTGGTAATATACAGACAGACCTTCTATTTTTATATATTTATTATGCCATATGATTTCTTCTAGTATTTGTTTTTTGGTTTGCGGGGTGTGCTGATTCATTGTCTGCCAGATTAGGAATATATCTTTATAGAATTCAATTGGGATATTGACATTGAGGTAATTTAAATCATAATTGCATTTTAATAAAAACGCGCCTCCTAAGTGTTGTATAAATGTTAGAGGAATGTGGCTCCAGCTGACATCTTCTTTGCTTTCAAATAATCTTCTTATCCAGATTACTTTAAGTGCATTATTTATTATTTCAAAGTCAGGCAAATTTAGGCCGCCTTTTGATATTGGGCCAATCATCGTGTTATGTTTAATTTATGGATTGTTATTCCAAACAAAGTGACAAATAGCTTGTTTCACCGAGGCTATGAAGATCGCAGGAAATTTAAGACTGATGTGTTATATATAAGTTTTGATAGAGCGAGGGATTTTAAAATAGTTATTCGGCCGTACAAGGTCAAGTTTCTTGGCTTCCATAAATTTAATACATTTTTCATAGATTTTAATTTTTCTTCAAAATTCTTTTGATAAGATTCTTTTTCATTGCACGAGAAATTAATCCCAAGTGCATATATATTGTTCCTGAGGGCCAAGTAATATTAAGAGGCTGTCCGCGTAAGAACGGATAAGGCAAATTTCGGACATTCACCGATTTCCCTAATTTTCTCAGTGAAAGACAACTGTTATATGACATGAACAAATATCACGTTTATTTGGATCAATTCTTTTTTTTTCCTATTTTGCGAGACGGTTTTCGAGGTCACCTCGAAACTAACAAATTTGCCTTCGGGAACTCGGCGATTAAGCTGTAAATTTAGGGCGCTACCAAAACCTTATTTCTTATCTGAATTACCTGAATATTTTACATGTTGAAGTTCCATCTTTTTTCAATACGTTAAATGTTTAACAATTGTATTTTATAAAATTTTGACTGAGTTATGAATTTTCCTAAAATACCTTTAAAACCTCCGGCTGCGCGAGTACATTAGCATACCTTTAGTTGAAGACTATTTTTTTCAAAAGTGGGACCTAACCTAGAGTCAAGTCTATTATTAATCAAAAGTACTAAGACCAAGCTACTAACTTATGGAATAAAATTTGTGGGCACTCTTCCTTGCGCGCCGAAGAGAGGTCAGCTAAATTTCCCAAATTTGCCATTTTGACCGAAACCGGAGATAAAGCGGTCCGACTGACATAGACCATTTTTGGAACCCAAAATGTTTGGAAATATCATGATACCAGCGAAATGTCAGACTCTGAAAAGCAAATAAAATTATTTGTGTTTTAAGCAATTGTTTTTGAAAAAATATATATTTTTTCGGGTATTCAACAGTAACCTTGCTATTGATATGCAAATTAGCTTCAGAAGCGAAACGGTATGCAAATTAGCTTCCCAATCAGTGGTTCGGTTTGCCGACGAACGTCTGCATACTACAAAACATTTTCTCTAAAAATAATTTACGAGACAAAATATTGCTTCTTACCAGTATTAAAACATAAAAAATCCTTCCACACCTTTCGTAAGACGTCGTGTTTTTTGTGGCATATTCATTTCCCATATCGCGGTGTTTGTTTTGTACAGGTCACTTGTAGTAGTATAGGGAGTGGGTGATCCGGCCCCAGCTCCAAAGGCCCGAATAACCGCTTATTTTGGGATCTCCCGAACGCCCGAGTTACCTGGCCCCCAGGGCGAATGCAATGAGCAATGCAATGCACCCACTCCCTATACTACATAGTGATCAATTCTATACGACCCCACTTAACGATGCCTTTGCGATACGGACACACCTCAAATAAGGGTTAGATTACATGATTTAACGCCTCCTGTGTGAACTGGGGGTCGGTGTTGCCAATTGAAGAAATGTAAACCCCTTTGTATATACACCCCCATGGATGCACCACTTCGCTTCGTTCGGAGAAATCAGGGTTGGCGTGACTGGCTTCACAGCTACAAAATGACTGTTCCTGTCGACTATCCAATACATGATCTCGATTTGTTCTATCAAGAGAACAAACCTGCTATAGTTCGAAGTATAGTTAGGGAGATTACAGACCTCGGCCCAGTCAAAGTGAATTTTTCATTCTTAGTTCACTTTTCAAAGGAAGGAGCCGACGGGACACAAAGAATCACACACTACTTTGAGCAAGAGAACCCTCTCATAATAACACACTTTTATCAAGCAGCAGTCAACGGATAACTACAAGCTGTTATCAACTCAAACAAGGAAGAAGTAGCCAGATGGGTAAACATGGGTTCAGGCTGGGTTATCGACAGAGTTGAGTACGTCTTTCTTGATTTCGGAAGATATTAAGCTATCAGAGGCGGTTCTTATATCCCTTTTCCTCCAAAGCTCAAAGCAAAACAGGCCATCATAAACATCAAAAACAGAGATAATCAATGCTTTCGATGGGGTTTGCGAGCTGCGCTATTCCCCACTCGAGATACGAAGCATTCAGACAGGCCAACCAAGTATCCGACAGAGGATGGCTTAAAGTTCACCGGCATCTCTTTCCCCACACCCTTACATCAAATCTCTGAAGTAGAAAAACTCAATAATCTCGCAATAATTTGGCTGGCAAAACGGTAACACAACAGTCCTTAGAATTAGTGAAGTAGAAGATCCTGATATAAGACGAATCAACCTGATGCTGATAACCAATGAAAATAACACACACTACTGCTACATAAAAAGCCTAAGCAGGCTTCTTCATAGCAACTATGAGGCAGGCCGAAGGATTCATTTCTGCGAAAGATGCCTTCAAGGGTTTTCATCGCAAGATGTTCTCAACAAACATCTGACTGACTGCAGAGGTATTAAAGGCAGGCCGGTTCGAACTGAAATGCCCAAAAATGGGAAAAACATCCTGCGTTTCGAGGACTACCAGAACCAGATGAAAGTGCCTTACGTTATCTACGCTGACTTCGAAAGTCTCGTTACAAAAATCGACACTTGCAAGCCAGACCCAAAAGAAAGCAGCACAACCAAAACATCAGTACATACGCCATGCGGGTTCTCTATGATGGCTGTTCGCTCTGATCTCAAAACAAAAGGCCCATACTTATACAGAGGTGAGGACGCGGTTGAGGGGTTTCTCCATTACATACAATTGTTAGAGAGGGAGATAAGAGACGAACTTCATCAAAAGAAGCCCGTATCAATGACACGAGCAGACTGGGCAGACTTCAACAATGCAAACTTCTGCAGCATTTGTGATTATGATCTTTACAAAGAGAACTTCAACGACTCTATCGATCTCTACGATCCGAACACGGGAGCGTACGCGGGTCTTGTTCATCGCAAAACTAACAAATGCTACACTAATGCATTCAAAACCTACATCCAAAACGAAGAAACAGGGCGTTTGGAGGCGTCACCCTTCATAGGCCTAAGAAACAAAAGGCAACAAAAAACAAAGCCCATCTTTGAGCAAGTTGATTGCCTCTTCTGCGGGGAGTCTCTTGTACGAGACTTCATGAGAGACGCTGTTTTAGATCACTGTCACTGCCACATAACAGGCAAGTATCGAGGCGCTGCTCACAACGCATGTAATCTGAATCACTTCAGAATCAACCTGGAAACTGTTACAATCCCTGTTGTCTTTCACAACTTGAAGGGCTACGATGCACATCATATCATGAGCGGTATAGCTGAAATACAATCTGATCTGAAGTGCATCCCGACAAATATGGAGAAGTACGTTTCTTTCTCTCTGGGCAACTTACGGTTTATCGACAGCTTGCAGTTCATGCAGTCGAGCCTCGATAATCTTGTTAAATCAAACGAACCAGAGTCCTTTACAATCATGGCAAACCATCAAAAGGACCCCAATAAACTCAAGCTCCTTCTGCAAAAAGGAAACTATCCATACGAGTACATGGACTCTTGGAGGCGGTTTGATGAGAAGTCACTCCCAGCGAAGAGCGCGTTCTATAGCGAGCTCAAAAAGGAACACATCAGCGATGAAGACTACACTCATGCGCAGAAAGTGTGGGAGGCGTTCGAATGTAAAGACCTCGGTGAGTATCATGATCTTTACCTAGAGACAGATGTACTCCTCCTTGCAGATGTCTTCGAGAACTTCAGAAAAACATGCCTCAAGCACTACAAACTTGACCCGGCGCATTACTATACAGCTCCGGGCCTCAGCTGGGACGCTCTTTTGAAATACACAGGAATCAACCTAGAACTGCTCACAGACATCAACATGCACCTCTTTGTTGAAAAAGGCATGCGTGGCGGTATTTCAATGGAGAGCAGGCGCTTCTGCAAAGCGAACAACCCCTTCCTTGATGACCACAACCCAGATCAAGAAACCAGCTACATCATGTACTTCGATGCAAACAATCTTTACGGGTGGGCCATGAGTCAACCACTACCTGTTGGCAACTTTCAATGGTGCCTAGTGTACCCAACACAACACCAAATCAGGAAGTGGTCCCCAAACAGAAAGATTGGCTACATCCTTGAGGTTGATCTAGAATACCCCGAGGAGTTGCATGATGAACACAATGCTTACCCTCTAGCACCAGAAAAGCATAGTGTCGCAAAGTCATGGATGTCTCCTTATCAAAGGGCATTGATAGAGGGACAGGTAGAGGATAAGACTAAGAAGTTGCTCCTAACCCTCAAGAACAAAGACAGATATGTTCTACACTACAGGAATCTTCAGCTTTACCTAGAGCTAGGCATGAAGTTGAAAAAGATTCATCGAATCCTCAAATTCGAGCAGAAGCCTTGGATGGAGCCTTACATAAGTCTGAACACAGAACTCAGAAAGCAAGCCACTTATGAGTTCGAAAAGAACTTCTTCAAGCTGATGAACAACTCTGTCTTTGGCAAGACCATGGAGAACCTCAGAAAGCGCATTGATATGAGGCTTGTTCGCGCTAATGAGACAGACAAGTCGAGAAAGCTTATCTCAAGCCCACTGCTCGCCAGAGCAACAGTCTTTGGTGAAAATCTTGCAGGGATTCAAATGCACAAGGACAAAATCTTACTCAAACGCCCAGTCTACACCGGCATGTGCATCCTTGATCTTTCTAAGACTCTGATGTACGACTTCTACTATAAGTACCTCAAGTTTAAGTACGGCCCACGCGTAGACCTACTTTACACAGACACAGACAGTCTGCTTCTAGAGATCAAGACAGAGGATGTCTACAAGGACATGGAGAATCGCCTCGATGAGCTCTACGACACAAGCGACTACCCGAAAGACCCACTTTCTTCACAGCCAGCTAAACAAGAAGGTCATCGGCAAGATGAAGGACGAGTGCGCTGGCGCCCCTATCTCTGAAGTGATCTGCCTGCGCTCAAAGATGTACTCAATCATGCTTGGCAGTCAGAAGAACATCAAGAAGGCGAAGGGCACCACCAAGGCTGTGACGAAGAAGGAGATCACACACCAGAACTACAAAGACGCCCTCTTCAGAAAGGAGGCCTTCAAACACGGGATGGACATGCTTCGAAGCGTGAAGCATCAGATCTATGGCGTGCATCTAAACAAGACAACACTCTCGCCCTTTGATTCAAAGCGCTGGATAAAAGACGATGGCGTCCATACGCTTGCATATGGTCACAAAGACATCGGAGGCAACTGAGTGCCCGGCGGCACAACCATCAACTCCTCACGCACAAACCCCCGCTTGGGGCCGTCGTAAAGGTAATACACGACCGGCTCATTTGGCTTAGTATCAACCCTTTCGATGTTATATACTTTCAAGGACCAGATCGGATCTGTCGCCCGTCGACTACCCCCCTTAAGCTCGCCGGTGTAATACAGATATCGCAAATTAACCCTAGGAGGTAGCTTCTTTTCCTTCTCACCCACAGGTCTAGCATATGAGGTTGCGGGCTTGGCTGAGGTGGCTTTTTCTTTGATTGCTTGAGCGGGCTTCTTTCCAGTAAGCCGGGTCACTTCTTTGTTCAAGGCAGAGACAACATCTGGCAATCTTTTAACCCAAGCAGTCGAACGGCCAGAGGGTAGATTCATTTCAACTACGTACTGGTAACCAAACAATCGTTCAGCCAGGGTGCTGTTGAATCTTTCAACAATCGCTTGGTCTCTGCGGATATCAACGCGCCCACGGCGAATGGTTGTTTTATGGGCCCCAGTCTCTTTAGTCACAGCTCCCATAAACTCTGTCCCCGGATCGACTTGCAACAGTTGGCCCGCGCCTATATACCCGGGCCAACGCCTTCGAAACTTCATCAGACTCTTTCGAAGTAAATGGCTCTGCTGCTTTGTAACGGCTTGCTACATCAACAACTGTCAAAGCATATTTGTAAATTTTCCTCCCATGAGGCAGTTTGTCGTGTGGTATAAAAAGTAGATCTGCTTGATGCACTGCATTAGGAGTTTGAACATCAAACTTAGGCCGAGGGATATGTCGTGGTGCAGGGAGATATACTTGCCAAAGGGCTTGTTTGACGAGCCACTTTTTAGCCACCTCTTCAGAGACCTTGGCTGCTGCAGCTAGCTTTTTGACAGCAACAAGGCCTTTCCAGTAGCTTTTGGGGCTGTAATAGATCTTTGAGAGTTTCGCCTCCATATACATATGTGTTTTACAGAAAGCGAAATGCTGCATATCCAAGGGCAAGTGCGCCAGTGCCGATAAACAAGAGTTCGCCTTGTTTCTGCTGTGGGCCTGGTTTATAGAAGTCAGAGAACTCGGGCTCTTTGGGGAGTGTTATTTGCTGCTCTCGATGTGTTTGGTTGTAGAGCACCAGAGCTTGGACAGTGTCTTGAAAGTTGTGTTTCGCTTGATCTTTGATCCGATCATTGCTGGCAATCCAGTCGAGGAGCTTTGTGCGGTCTTTTTGATATTTAGTGTAGGCTGCTTGATAGGCCTCTAACGCCTTGTGGTGTCTGGTCTTCTCTTCCAGAGCGGCTTTTCCGTTGTCGCCGGATAAGTATTTTGCCAGGTAGTTGCCACCCGTGAAAGCGGCCGCATTCAAAATTGCTCCACCAACCATAATAGCGATTGAGGCCATTGCTACATATATGATTTACATTGAGGCAGGGAGGATCTTCTGGTCCTCGAGATATTTCTTGAGAGCTATGCTCCCAGCCATGACGGCAGTGAACTTCACGTAGTTCATGAGATTCGAGCTGGGGTCGGCCGTGAGATTTTCTTTGATGATCTTTTTGCCAACCCAGCCAATACTTGCGACAAGGCCAGTGATTGTGGCTGCATCGAGAACAGATTTCACGAGCTTGTTGTCAGCCATGGTGCATATATAAGATTTTTTACTCCATCTCGCGAATTCTTCGTCTCGGTGGTGGGGGAGTTTGAACTTCATTCACCTCTACAGGCGCAGGGGTCGGGGCTTTGCTCCTAAGTGTATTCATAATGGCCTCGCGTTGGTAATATAGGCCCCAAACGGATATAATCAAACCACCAACACCAAGAATGAGAAATGCTGTGTTGCTGCTAGCTTCTTCATTTGTCGAGTTTTGGGGTGCCGAGTTTGGGGCAGGCTCGTTTGTTGCTTTTGAAGCTTGTGCTTGTTTTTTTTGCCCCTCAGAAGCAACACGACCAGGGTTTTTGGCTGGAGCAGTCTTTGGGGTATCAGAGGTAACGTGCGTGTTGGTTGTGGGTGCTCGCGCGACTGCCAGGTTCCTTTCAGATTATGTGTCAACAACTTCATCAATACATGTGTCAACTTCATCAAAACCCTCGAGTGGATAACCTTCCCCATCTCTGCTTGGGCGTACAGGTGGAGAAGGTTCAGGGGGCAACTCTTCTGGCTCCTTTTTTAAGTCGATGTGTTTTGTAGTGATCAAAACAGCATTGGCCAAGGCCAAGAATCGCCCACATCGCAGTGCAAGGTTTCCAGCAAGAGATGAAAGTTCATGGTGAATCATGTAGTCATTTTTGAGTTCTTTCTGCAGGGCCTCCACATCGTCAATCTTAACAACCATGCCGGCGCCTTTGGTTGCGAACATTATAACGCTGTCAATCAGAGACTGTCGTCTTGTTGCCGACATAGGCTTATGTTATGTTTCAATGGAAACCTTAAAATAATGATCCAGTTTTGTTAACAAATACTCTACCAGTACACAGAAACTAGTATTTGTTATTTTTGTCTGCGGATGGCCAGGATGGAAATGGATTGCAACTTGAAAAAATTGGCCAATTTTTTCAAGTTCCTCCCAAGAGTCGTGGGAAAATCGCAGAAAAGCTTATTATGGTTTGTTCTTTCTTGAAGAAATCACTTGATATTATCTTCTTGGTGTTCTAAAAGCAATTTTATGTTTGAGCAAAGGTACTTTATCATATATTTAGTGTATTTTGACAAAAACACAGCAAACTCTGTGTGACAATACCCCTTTAAGAGCAAAAAAATCACCAGTAATAACAAGGCCGGTGCTGTCTTGACCTTGTGAAACTAGCTGGTCAAAAGGAATCTTTTTGCCAAGACCTATTCCGTATGATCTCCAAACACGAATGCCTTTCTGCTCAAATTGGATATTGTGTAGCTCGCTGAAGCCATCGATCTTTTTCACTTCTAAGGTCTTTTTAGCCTCATCGACCGTGCAAACACACGCAGACGTACCTTTTACTGGTCGTTTGGAAAATGCTTTTCTCGTGTATGCCACTGTAAGAATATCATGACCTTCGTCGTAGAATCGTTGTATGCATGTTTTCATGCGGGGTTTCCTGGCGCAGAACTTCTGAACCATCTTGTCTGTGTCGATGCTCGTATCCCTGTATGCATGTAGAGGCGCGAGCCCAGAGAGCTTCTCTGCTCGCATAGTAGTGTACGTCTTGACCCTTCACATGCAACTGAATGATCGTTCCGGAGTTGCTGTTGACACTGGCATCGTCAAAAAGAATTGTGAGAATAGCAGTGACATTGGGGTACAGCTCCTTATTTGTGAGGCACAGGGTATCTTGCAGAGTTGATTGTTTTTCTGAAGCAAGCTGCTACCACTTTGATTTCCACCTCACAAGTTCGCCATCAAAAATAACTTTCTCTGTCAAGTCGTTGGCGTAGGTGCAAAAGATCTTTTCTGTTGTATCCGGATTAAGTAAGTTGAGCTTTGTGCCGGATGGGATATTGCCCCAAAAGTCTTTTAAGCCAATGCTTAACTGGCTTACAGTCAGGGACGCCCCTGGCTGTGCTCAACTCATCGGTTTTTAAACATGCATTTTTATACGTCTTCCTAAGCTTAATCGAATTAACCAAAGGCCGTCTAATCTCGTCGGTTATCGGTCTGGTATATATCTGGAATTATGGAATAAAATTGCCCAATTTGAGAGAAATGAGGTGGTTTTGACAAAATAAACACCTAGCGGACGCGCACTAATGATTTGGTTTTAATTGAATTACAGTGTAGAATGAAATGAACAAGTGACCCGTCAAAACAAACACCGCGAAAGCGCATCGTGGGAAATAAATTTGCCATAAAACACGACGTCTTACGAAGGGTCTGGAAGGATTTTTTTATGTTTTTATAGTGGTAAGAAGCAATATTTTGTCTTGTAAATTATTTTTAGGGAAAATGTTTTGTAATATGCAAACGTTCGTCGGCAAACCGAACCACTGATTGGGAAGCTAATTTGCATACCGTTTCGCTTCTGAAGCTAATTTGCATATCAATAGCAAGGTTACTGTTGAATAACCGAAAAAAGATATATTTTTTTAAAAAAACAATTGCTTAAAACACAAATAATTTTCATTTCCTTTTCAGAGTTTGACATTTCGCTGGTATCATGATATTTCCAAACATTTTGGGTTCCAAAAATGGTCTATGTCAGTCGGTTTCGGTCAAAATGGCAAATTTGGTAAATTTAGCTGACCTCTGTACGGCGCGCAAGGAAGAGTGCCCGCAAATTTTATTCCATAAGTTAGTAGCTTGGTCTTAGTACTTTTCATTTATAATAGACTTGACTCTAGGTTTGGTCCCACTTTCGGAAAAATAGTCGTCAACTAAAGGTATGCTAATGTACTCGCGCAGCCGGAGGTTTTAAAAGTATTTTAGGAAAATTCATAACTCAGTCAAAATTTTATAAAATACATTTTTTAACCCTTTAACTTATTGAAAAAAGATGGAACTTCAATATGTAAAATACTCAGTTAATTCAGATAAGAAATAAATTTTTGGTAGCGCCCTAAATTTACAGCTTAATCGCCGAGTTCCCGAAGGCAAATTTCTTAGTTTCGAGGTGACCTCAAAAACCGTCTCGCAAAATAGGAATTAATCCGAATAAATGTGATATTTGTTCATGTCATGTAATAGTTGTCTTTCACTGAGAAAATTAGGGAAATCGGTGAATGTCCGAAATTTTCCTTATCCGATCTTACGCGGACAGCCTCTTAAGAGGTGTTGACTCGTTACCTTTATTTGCACCTATAAACATTGCTTCTGTCTTAGATGTATTGATCTCCAGGCCGGAGCATTCTTGAAAGGCGTAAAGAAGATGAAAAAAATTTTCTGCAGAAGCCGTGTCAGACACAAAGGCATCGTTGTATCATCGGCATATTGAGAGATTTTAAATTCTTTGCCGTAAATTTTAATACCCGAAATATTTTCATCATTTCTTATGGCATTTGCTAACATTTCAGCACAAAGAGTCAATAAGATTCCAGATAACGGACAGCCTTGTCTAACTCCTCGTTGTAAGGCGAACAATTCTGAAGCGTCTCCATTATTTATGACACAGCTGGAACTCTCATTATAAAAAGTTGTAATCCATCTTTTAAGTTGTGGGCCAAAGTTAAAAGCTTCTAATGTTTTATTTATAAAGTTCCAATCTACTGAGTCAAAAGCTTTTTTGAAATCAATGAAAATTGCTATGCCAGGAATGTCTTCCAGCGAAGTTACTTTCAATATATCGACTATCACCCTGATGTTTTGCCCAATGTATCTGCCTTTAATATATCCAGTTTGATCTTCGTTCACGAGTTTCGGCAGAAATTTGGAGATCCGACCAGCTATGGTTTTTGCTGCAATTTTGTAATCGATATTAAGAAGTGATATTGGTCGCCAATTTTCTAGATAAAGTCGGTTTTTTCGTTTTTTCGGCACGACTTTAAGAATTCCTTGTTTCTGTGTAATATTTAGGTGACCGTTCTTAAAGCCGTAGTTAAAACTCTCAACCATTGTGTCTCCTAATAATGGCCAGAAGTGCAGATAGAATTCAACAGAAAGCCCGTCGCTTCCCGGGCATTTGCCTTTTGCACACCGCTTTAGGGTTTGTAAACATTCTTCTTTAGTGAGGGGCAGTTCAAGTTCTTCTTGCTCTCCTTCATTTAGTCTAGTTAAGTTGTGATGGTTAAAGAAAACATTGTCATGGACATCGCTAGTAGGCACCGCTGTGTAGAGATTTTTATAGAAGAGTTTTTGTTGTTTTAAAATTTCATCTGGATTTGTGATTTCTTGTCCATTGTCCAATTTTAGTCGAGATATGTATGACTTTGAGCTTTGTCTTTTTTCTAGGTTCAAGAAATATTTGGTATTTTTCTCACCTTGTTCGTGCCATCGTGGTCGGCTTCTTATAATAGCTCCTTTAGTCCTGTAAACTGCGATCTTATCAAGCTCCGACCTGAGACGGTATAATTTGGAGATATTCTCTTTTGATCTATTTGTCCCAAGTGTTTTCATGAAAGAGTCAATCTGATCGGAAAGTTTTTCTTTCAATGTCTCTGCGTTCTCTGTTTTTCCTCTTGCAATACTGTACACAGGAACCTCTTATTTCCATTTTTATCATGTCCCAGGCGAGGACTTTATCTTCGAGATAGTAATATTTTTCTTTATATTCGGGAATCTTATTCGCTAGTTGTTCAATGAAAGCATCGTCGTTTAAAAGAGAATTGTTAATTTTCCAGGACCCAGGGCCTCTTTGGGCATAATCTTTAGATCTAAGTGTTAGAATTATTGCTAAGTGATCAGATAATGTGGAGTTTGTAATAGTCGTACTTAATACAAGAGAAGACAGTTTTGCCGAAACCAGCCAATAGTCCAACCGGCATTGTACTTTTAGTGCTTTATCATGCCATGTGAATTGCTGTTGATTAGGATGTTGGCACCTCCAGACATCCTGAAGTTTTAAACAAGCGCATAGATTTTTTATTTCGCTAATTACATTTTGTTTTTTGTTTACCTCGCAGCCGCCAATCTTATCTTGGGACGTTAGGGGACAAATTGAAGTCACCTCCGATAATCATTTTATCGACAGAACAATTAGTGTTAATAAGAATGTTTTGCAAATTTGCATAAAACGTTTTTTGTTCGGAAATAGTATTGGGACTGTAGATGTTACACAAATAAAAACTGGTATCTTGTATTGTTATTTGAAGAAGTAAATATCTGCCTTTCTTATCAGCCGTGATATGATCTATGTGTATGTCTACTTTAGGATTGAATAAAATCATAACGCCCCTTGAGTGATTTGTGCCATGACTGTAATATACATCGCCGCCCCATTCCGATTTCCATACGGTTTCCATATTTTGCGTAGAATATGTTTCTTGCAGAAAAATTATGTCAAACTTATTGTTATGAAGCCATCTGAATAACTGCCTTCTTTTACGCATTTGGTTGAGACCTCTTACATTTAAAGAACAAAAGGAAGCGGTGAAAGGAGTTGTCATTTTTTGTTCAAGCATGCATTATTTGAATCGACAATAAATTTGTTTTGATAGAATAAATTTTGGTAAAGTTCGACCGTTCTGTGAAACCTCCTTTGCTTACAAGTTTAACTATTTCAAAAATGATAAAGCAATGAGCATATGTAGTTGTAGGTTTGTAAAGGAAGCAAAATTTTTGGTGAGCTAAGAAAGACAAAAAACCCCAGGTGTCTAAGAAAACTAAGACAGGCGTAAAATAAATTTTACATAAACCTATGTAATTGAAATAAGCAAACGAACACTCATACCAATATACTAATAAAGAAAAAACAAGATAGAACATGCTGAGGAGAAAAAGAAGATAAATAAGAACCTCAGTTCGGCCGAGCCATTACTCCCCTACAAATCCAGATTCTAGATGTTAGGTTCACATGTTGATGTTGATGTTGTTTAGAGGGTCCGCGTCGGGCGAGGATTTAACGAAGATCTTTCCATCTAAAGTCCAGACGGACGTTAATATTTTGTCTTTCCCTTTTCTGAGTGCCTTTGATACGAGGTCTCGTCTGAATGGAGTTAAGTTTTCATTTATGTAGATACGATTTAAAGATTGATCGGCAGGAGAATGCTGTGGGAAAATGTCGGAGACTTTGACATGTTTCAGTTTGGATCTTTCTTTGTAGAGCTTGGTCTTAATTTTATGGTTACAAAATTTTGCTAGATCGGCTTGTTTCCTTTTTTCCGCTGTAGTTTAGGAGCAATCTCGATATCTTCTCGCACGATTTCGACGCTAATCGTTTTAGCAACACTGATTACGACATCTTGTGCGTTGACATAAAGGTTTTCTGGAATGCCATGAATCTCTATGGAATTTTTCCGCGTGTACTGTTCTAGAGAATCTAGAGAGAACCACAGGTTTTGGGTTTCGTTTTCTTGTTCTTGCAGTAATTTTTTTTGCATTGAGCAATTCTTCTTTCGTCTTCTGTAGATCTTGTTCTAATAGCGTATTCTTTTGTGAAGTTTTCAGGTGGTCTTTCTTTAGCTGGCTCAAAGAAGAATCGTTGAAATCTATTGAGCTTTTCAAGTCCGTGAGTTCTTTTCTAAGATTTTGATTTTCTTGTACGATGGTAGCTATAGTGGCTTGAATGTTCACAAGTATGTCCTTGATATCTCGTAGGCTTGGTTCTTCTTCTTGGACGGACGCAGTGTCACTTTCATCAGTGCAATCCTCCATATTAGGTTTCTTAGCGGCGCTGGTATCGTCTTCCACGGATCCTCTGTCGCCTCTTTTATGTTTCATCAAGCGTGGAAGCTAATAAAACTCATTCTGTGTTGGTTTATGCTATGCCGCACATGTTGGTCTGCGGTTTTTGTTGTTACTATATACGCACGCATGCCATGTGCGCACCTTGTTGTAGAGAACCGCCATGTTTGATTAAACCTTTTGTTGTGTTTGTAAACCCTATCTGATTTACTCCGGCGATACACAACAGATTGGCGACGAGAATTCGGATTCTACACAGTGAAAAGAAAAGGTTCGAACCTCCGCCACTATGCCGATTGGAAAGATAGAAGCCTTCGACGAAATTAACGACGATTGGAATGCCTACGTTGAACGAGTGGAGCAATACTTCATCGCCAACGAAATTAAAGATGAGAAACAAGTGGCAGTGATGCTAAGCCTAATGGGGAACAAAACGTATGGTTACTACGAAATCTATCCGCTCCAGCAAAGCCATCCAACCTGTCTTTCAAAGATATCGTGGAAACGCTACAGAAACATCTATCACCGAAACCTCTACTCATAGCAGAGCGATTCCGTTTTCACAAAAGGAACCAACTCGAAGGCGAAACCGTGAATAATTACCTTGCTGAATTAAAGAAATTGTCGCTGTATTGTGAGTTCGGAACGAACTTAAATGACGCACTGAGGGATAGACTTGTGTGTGGACTACACAATGAACTTATCCAGAAACGACTGCTCTCCAAGCAGGATTTGTCATTGGCCAAAGCGTCGGAAATTGCCTTGGCGATGGAAGCGGCAGCGAAAGACACACGAGAGTTGCAGGGTACCAAAGAGAGTGAAGTAAATAAAATCAACAAGGATAGTGAAAGAGTACAAAAAGTGAAAGATGATGTCAAATCAAAACCCCATTGTTATCGATGTGGTGCCAGTACACACGAATCAGCCGAGTGTTACTTTAGGAACGAAACGTGCCGAAAATGTGGAAAAATTGGTCATATACAACGAGTTTGCCGCTCGGGAAAGAGTCAGAACTTTACCCGAAGACGAAAGGACGAGAATCCCAACCTACATTCCTTTGAGATGGATGATGAGCTTAATGATGACAGCTTGATTGCATCCCTGGAAGTCAACAATGTTGACCAGGTAGAAGTTAGTGATGTTATTTGGGTGACACCAAGAGTTAATGGCCACTCCTTGAAGATGGAACTAGACACAGGTTCAGCGATATCCACACTTCCTTTGCAGAAATACAAGGAAATGTTCCCAGACACACCGCTGGTGGACACTAACGCCATTTTAAAAACCTACTCAGGGGAGAAGATAACACCTGAAGGTAAATTACTTGTTCGTGTGGAACACAACAACCAAGTCAAGAACTTAACATTGTATGTAGTGAAAACACAGGGGCCTGCGTTGTTTGGAAGAGATTGGCTACACCAGATACAACTCAATTGGAAACTGGTCTGTGCTATTTCAAAAGAGCAACCAACACAAGACACCCAGAAGAAATTAGAGAAACTCCTGGACGAATACAGTGGAGTGTTTAAGGATGAAATCGGCACACTCAAGTCAACCAAAGCGAAACTTGTGTTGAAGGAAGGCAGTCAACCAAAGTTTTGCAAAGCAAGGCCTGTCCCGTACGCCATGAAACCTAAGGTCGAGGTGGAACTGAAACGCCTAGAAAGAGAAGGCATACTACACAAGGTCAAATTCAGCGACTGGTCGACGCCGATTTGTACCAGTTGTAAAACCAAACGGCACAGTTCGAATCTGTGGCGACTTCAAAAACACGTGAACCCCCAACTGCAGACAGAGGAGTACCCATTCCCACGCATCGACGATATTTTCGCTAAGCTGGCAGGAGGGCAGAAGTTCACTAAGATCGACCTCAGACAGGCCTACCATCAGATGGAGGTGGAGGAAGAGTCAAAAGAGTATTTGACGATTAACACCCATCAGGGGTTGTACCGATACAACCGCCTGGTATTCGGAATCACTTCAGCCCCAGCAATTTGGCAAAGATCAATGGATCAAATCTTAGAAGGAGTTAAAGGAACTAGTTGCATCCTAGATGACATGATTATCACAGGAAGTGATGACCAAGAACACCTTGACAACCTGGAGGAAGTACTGAAGAGGCTACAGGAAAATGGCCTACGAGCAAACCACAAGAAGTGTGAGTTTTTCCAGACAAAGACTACATACTGTGGACATGAAGTGGATAAGCACGGATTGCACAAGACTCAAGAGAAAGTGGATGCAGTTGTTAATGCCCTAAGGCCAGGGAACGTTCATCAAGTCCGTGCATTCTTAGGACTAGTGAACTACTACCACAAGTTCCTGCCAAACCTTGCCACCATCCTCAATCCCCTTAATGGACTTTTAGAACAAGGCAAACGATGGAAGTGGACCACGGAGTGCGAGGAGGCCTTCATCGCAGTAAAGAAGCTCATCACATCAGATATGGTGCTTACCCACTATGATCCAGAACGACCATTGAGACTAGCATGCGACGCTTCACCAGTCGGAATTGGGGCAGTTTTATCGCATATCATGGAGGACGGCTCAGAACGACCCATAGCCTTTGCGTCACGCGTACGTACCCTAACCAAAGCAGAAAGGAATTACTCCCAGATTGATAAGGAAGCCCTCGCCTTGATTTGGGGAGTCAAGAAATTCCACCTTTACTTGTTTGGCCGTCACTTCACACTCGTGCCAGATCATGAGCCCCTCACCTCAATTTTTCACCCGAAGAAAGGAATCCCAGCAATGACAGTTGCTCGCTTGCAACGTTATGCCTTGTTTCTAGCAGGGTTTGAGTACAGTATTGAGTACAAGAACACTACCCAACACGGCAATGCAGACGGATTTTCACGCCTACCTTTGAAGAAATCTTGCAACAGGGAAGTAGTTGATCCAGTGGAGATTTTTCAAGTGTCACAGATAGAAGTACTACCAGTCAATGCAGATATGATCCGTCAAGCAACTCAGAGAGATCCGATTTTGTCGTGTGGTGGAATACACCAAGCAAGGGTGGCCATCGGTCGGTGAGAAGGAGCTGGAACCGTTTCACAGAAGAAAGGACGAGCTAACCATACAGGATGGTTGTCTCATGTGGGGTTCACGGGTAGTAATCCCATCCAAGTACCATGCACAGCTGTTAGTTGAAATTCACGAAGGCCACCTTGGAGTTGTCAAAATGAAAGCCTTGGCCCGGAGCTACATGTGGTGGCCGGGAATGGACAGAGAAATTGAACAAGTAGCAAAAGGTTGCACTGGCTGTCAAATCACTCAGAATAATCCTAAGATCTCCCCGCTGCACTCATGGGAATGGCCAGCACGCCCCTGGCAACGCATCCACATTGACTTTGCGGGACCATTCTTAGGAACGATGTTTCTGATTATTGTAGATGCACATTCTAAATGGCCCGAAGTAGTACCGATGACCACTACAAGCGCCACCAGAACAATCGAGGAACTGAGAAGGCTGTTCGCTACACATGGCTTGCCAGAACAGCTGGTTAGCGACAATGGACCCCAATTCACCGCAGATGAATTTGGGGAATTCTTGATAAGCAATGGTATCAAGCACATAAGGTCCGCTCCATACCACCCAGCTACAAATGGATTGGCTGAACGTTTTGTACAGACATTCAAACAAGCCCTTCGCGCGGCCCTAACGGAAAAGAAATCAATATCTTGGAAGCTAGCAAATTTCCTAATGGCCTACCGAACAACCCCGCATGCAACGACTGGGGAGACGCCAGCCATGCTCCTCATGGGAAGAAACATCAGGACAAAACTGGATGTACTAAAGCCCAATATACGGAAGAGAGTGGAAGACAAGCAGCAGGATCAAGAGTTGCGGTCAAGTCACAGCCCTACCCGAAAACTGGATGTTGGTCAAACCGTTGTTGCCCGAGACTACCGAGGCGGAAGAAAGTGGGTTCCTGGAGTCATTACGGCCAACTATGGACCCTTGTCCTACGAAGTCCGAGTCGCACCAAATGCAGTATGGCGACGGCATGTCGATCAACTCAGAGAGACTGCCGTAACCCCGAACTTTGACAAGGAACACTGTACACCGCAACTAAACCCAGCAGTATTTCTTGCAACTCTGCAATCGACAAGCAGTGTTGGAGATGAAGGACTACAAACTCCTACTATGAGTGACCTTGAGCAAACATCTACCCCGGACAAGCATGACAGCAACACTCCTGAGAACCCTCCAAGATCATGATTAGCAGCCCAGCAACACCGCCATATATCCATGCATGTAGGCGTTATCCCCTTCGATTGCGGAAACCACCAGAGAAACTGAACTGAACTTTTGACTTATTGATTGATTGTGATTGGGGGGGGGGGGGGGGGGGGGGGCGGGTGGAGGGGGAGGAATGCTATGCCGCACATGTTGGTCTGCGGTTTTTGTTGTTACTATATACGCACGCATGCCATGTGCGCACCTTGTTGTAGAGAACCGCCATGTTTGATTAAACCTTTTGTTGTGTTTGTAAACCCTATCTGATTTACTCCGGCGATACACAACAGTTTAAGGGCGACTTGTTATATTATTAAAGACTACGTTTTGAAGGTGGAGAACGCCAAAGCTGCTCAGCTCATAAATTCGTGGCTGTTCTTGGCAAGGCCGCGCATGCTCTAGTCGTAATAGTTATTCTAGACAGAGAAAAAGTTGTTTTTGTGAACTTTTGTACGGTCTAAATGTACTGTGCAGACTGTCGGGTAATAACCTTACTGTTTTTGAGAATTGCTAAAATTGAAAAATAGCCCGGTCGTCAATCTTAATTCTTGTGCTTCCGACCTTTCACCTTAGTTAAGTTTCACCTTAGTTTATAAGCTTGTTCAAAGTGCTACGCTGTTAGGCTCAGCCTATCTATATATATTATCAGCAACATTGCTTTGGAGATGTTGCATTTTAAAATTTTTGGCCGGTGCAGCTGAGCGTCCATGTACGAAACTAAAACAAGTATTTTTCAGTCAGTTAAAGAAACTTTTCTAAAGCGAGGATGCAAATCAGAATCTTTGAACTGAACAAAAACAGTAATAGAGAAAATTTAGCTGCATTTCAAGAATTTCTTAATTTCTTTTATTTGGCATTCCCTGCAACATCCTCTCTCTCGGGGTTGTTCTCATAGCCAGAAAACAAACTGCTTACGAAAACGAAAACGATCTATAAATAACAAGGTTGAAGTTTATAATAAGTTATTTCTCGGCTAGTTGTGATAAAACGTGATCCGCGTCCGGACAACTGAATTAGACGATTATTCGCTAGACCATGGCCAGTTGGAAAATATGGACTGGACTCTGATCTGGACCCTGGACTGGACCATGGAAAAGATGGAGTAGTTATACTAGACTACAGGGGAAGTGGTCAAATTTCCCTAACCACGCCCATTAGGGAATTTTGACAACAATTTTTTTATATAGGGGATTTTGACTAGAATTGTTTTCTTCAATTTTTTTTCATTTTTTTTCTCAATATTTTTTTTCATTTCTTTTTTCAATTGTTTTCCATTTTTCTTTTCAATTTTTTTTTCAATTTTTGATTTATATAGGTGATTTTGAGTATCATTCATTTTTTTTTTTTGGATTTTTTTTTCAAATGTTTTGGGGAAGTGGTCAACTTTCCCTATATGTGTTTAAATAAATACTGTTATTATTATTATATAAACTCCTGCTGGGGAATGAATTGGATCCCCTATCCCCCCAGCGCGGAAAGAAAAGAAGCCCACCGAAGGATTCAAATTCACAACAAGTTTTAATAAAAACCAGTTCATAACGAGAAGAATTACAATGTTAACGTTTTCTCCTTCTTTTCTTGAGAAACTTTCCGATTGGCGTTCGGGCAAAACTTTTAAGTATTATTTTTCACAAGAGTTTCAAGATGTTCTTACAAATCAGTGTAACGAGCAACGTGTCGTGAAACGCAGTCAACTCCTTGCCATTCTCTGGAAAGGCATTTTCATGCATCTGGATGTAATGGTGATCAAAGCGCTTTTGCATTTTCTGAACTTTTATCATCGAGCGCTGAATATTTCTTTTTGCAGGAAATAATACAAGCAAGCACTTGGTAATTAGACCGCTAAAAACCTTCAGGGCAAAAAAATTCAAAGGCAGAAATTTTCCGCGAAGACGTGTCATAAATTAGGCTCTCTTTCTCTTTGGATTCCATCGCATGTTAGTACGAAAATCAGCTTGGCTCACCTCTCAGGGCATTCCGCGAATGAAAAAAAGAAAATAGTTTGACTTCAATGCCCGCACAAAACGCGTTTCAAAGAAGAAACGTGAAAGGATTTTTAACAAAGCAAATTTTCGTCGCATGACGAATCGAGCAAAGACAAATAAACAAGTTTAAACTACCTGAAACTACGAACATGCGAAGAAAAAAAATCCCTTTCCTTCGCCGAAAGCCTTCCACGAAGAGAGTTGTGTGATTTTTTAGCGATGAGCCATCTTTGTTTCACTCGAGCAATGAATAATTCTTTTTGCAGAAAATAATACAAGCAAGCACTTGGTAATTAGACTGCACAAAATTTGCCTTCAGGGCAAAAAATTCAAAAATTTTCCGCGAAGACGTGTCATAAATTAGGTTATCTTTCTTTTTCGATTCCATCGCATGTTAAAGCGAAAATCAGCTTGGCTCACCTCTCAGGATCCGACATTCCGTGAATGGAAAAAGGAAAAAAAAAAGTTTGACTTCAATGCTTGCAGAAAACTCGTTCGAAAGACAAATAAATAAACTACCTGAAACTACGAACCTGCGAAGAAGAAAAAAATCCCGTTCCTTTGCCGAAAACCTTCCTCGAAGAGAGTTGTCTGATTTTTTAGCGATGAACCATCTTTGTTTCACTCGAGCGCTGAATAATTCTTTTTGCAGAAAATAATACAAGCAATCACTTGGTAATTAGACCGCATAAAAACCTTCAGGGCAAAAAATTCAAAGACAGAAATTTTCCGCGAAGACGTGTCGTAAATCAAGTTCTCTTTCTCTTTCGATTCCATCGAGAGAAAAGACCGAAAATTAGAGCGAAAATCATCTTGAACATTTTATTACAACTCATTCTTTAACAAACGAATACGTGTTGTGAGCCTATACCTAAGAAACAAAGAAGAAACAGAATCATTGTAATAGTTTATATCTCCACCACTGTGAAAACAGGTTTTTACTAGGCTCTATGAATATGAATAATTCTCTTTTGACTCTGGACGGCTTCTCAACCGGGGAGGACACTCGCTGGCTGCTTGAAGGCCGAGATCTCACTCTTTTATTTCTATTTCTATTTCTAGTGATACGATGACTTACATCATAGCCTGCACGAAGAGTTAAATTACAAACTCGAAATATCGGTAATTGGAAAATACGGAATTTATCCTTTACAAAATTGACCGACATAAAAACTACAGCAGGTTACGCTTATTACAGTTATCATCTAACAAAAACAATTAAGTGATAATCAACAGAACTGGAAACTAATTGGTTTCTCAATTTTTCAACAGCGAAAGCGAATAAAAATAAAGGCAATAATTTTGTGTAATCACACTCTACCTTCAATAGCTCGAAAATTCTCCTGGGTCGAGCGATCGATTAAAAGAAAATAACAACAAAAAAAGAATAGCGTAAAAACTTCAAACATGTGTGTTTTTTTTAAAGTTTTAAAATTTTGCGTTAGATTTTTGTGCCTGAACCGCGGCATTAACCAAGCTACCTGTTATAGCGGTCTCGGGGGTTCAAAAAATAAAACGAAACGAAAACTAACAAAATAGCAGGAGTGCGAAATAAAAAACAAAACTGTAAACAAATATGCCTGACTGAACATGATTATAAGAAAAATCCATGCACTCTAGCACTTTTAACCGTGATTCTGATAGGCTATCAGTGTAATAAAAATACACCATCAATACACCAATTATCCACATGTTTGCCGAAGGATACAAATGCATTTATGTTCACCGAAAAGCCTAAATCATATTCCACAGTCCGAGGAATAGCTAAAGTGTATGGCATTGTTTAATGTGCAGTTTAATGCTCCTCTACGTAAAAACGTTCATAGCTCGATGGTGACTTGGAGAACTCATACCACTGACAGTTGACTGTGCCACTGCCACTACCTAACCAGGAAGTAACTCCTCTCCCGTCTAAGCGAATATAGCAGTGAGGAAACTGAACGCTTCGAAATGAGTAGCTGCCATCTTCTTCCTCTTTGAAAATATACCTTTCGTAGCTGCGTGATGTAAACTGGCAATTCACCTCTCCCCCTCCAAGACCCTTAAACTGGCTCATACCCTTGCTGTTCAGGCGGATAAAAACATTTCTGAAGTGTACACTTTCTATCACAACTTTACAGGTACTGTGAAGGGCCGACGATGGAGTCATTTCCACAGGGTATATGTAAAATCTCTCATATGACCCTAGTGGTTTGTATTGGCAGTTGACAGTTCCACCGCCGGGTCCTGTATGTTTAGAACTTTTACTCCTTTGCCATCACAGCGAACGTAGACGTCTGGGAATGGAACAGACCTTAGTGATTTGATCTTCAGGCGATTCATGCGTTCCAGAAAACGGGAAATCATCTCGGCTGTGAATCGTGAAGCAGAGTTAGGACAGCCTCCGCAGCTGTGAACACCGAGAACGGTCCAATAACCACCGTACCATGTGAAGACTGGGCTTCCGCTTTGTCCTCCCATCGTATCATTCATGTAGAAGATCCTGAGGGCTGTATAGCTAGAGATGTTTCCTCCTGTGATCCACATGGTTCCTCGTGGTTTGTCAGCTGGAAACCCACAGTTGGTTACAAGACGGTTGTCTAGCTCTTTATTTTCAACGATCGCTGACCATCCAAAGCCATAGTCAGAAACACCAGGGCCTGGAAGGAGAATAAGGCCATAGTCGTGGTCTGCACTGCCTGAGTTGATATACTCAGGAGATGCGTACAAGTCGTTAGGTCCAACTTCAATCGGTTTCTGTCCTGGGAACTCTACGATGATCTTGGTGGCGTAGTTTCCATTGACGTACGTGCAATGGCCGCTGGTAACAATGGCAGTACGATTGACATCAGGGAGGTGGATCTTGAATCCACTGCTAACGTATCGTCGACCTGTGGCGCTTTCTATTGACAGAAAGCATATCCATTTGTATGGGGGGGAAGTCATTGGTTGTACTTGCACACGTTCATCCTTTCCGCAAACGGACTCGGGCAAAGAAGAACCTTTTACTGCAGAATCCGCCATTTCTTATAATTTGACATCGAATCGGAGCATTTGCAGCTGGTAACTGTGATTCTAGAAGGATCTTTTGATACGTCATTAGTTCTGTTAGCCAATAATTGTTATAGTTGTGACGTAAACCACGCCCATGATAAGTGGAAACAGCATGCGTACGTGAAGCTCTCAATCTGCGGAGACATCAATTGTTTTCTTAGACCTTTCACTTCCAGAGTCAATTATGAAGACGTGTAGCGTACTTCTAACTTTTGAGTCTAAGGACGAAATCCTATGGTGTAACCATTCAAATAAAACCTCTTCTGCCGTACTTTTGCATGGTACCATTTATTTTTCAATATTTTACGAAATTAAATTTGGTATATTTTTTGACTTTTGGCAAGATGACGCACTCCTGGGTGAACGCACCCTTTTAATCTGTGATTAAACAAATTAAACAAAGTGAGGACCGAACATTTTGTCAGTCAAAACATCCGGTGCCAATTTGCTTCTTTTAATAGACTGACGTGGGTAACCTTTATATAGCATACAAATTTCGGCAAACTTCAATGGTTTTCTTAAATCAAAACAAAAAGGTTTTTGACGCCATTCAATGGTTTGACGCCATAGCATGGTCAAAACAATTACTGAATTACTCGCTTCGCTCGTTTGACCATGCTTTGACGTCAAACCATTATTTATCAGAGGACATAAGTAATGGCGAACTAAAATTCGTAATTGCAAATTTTCTCCGGCCACTGTGTGAATCCATAGGCGGACCACCCGATGTGTTTGTGTGTGTTGCGTGACATCGTTCAATGTCGGTTACAAAAGAAATATGGGTTGACATAAATAACTTGGCTGCGAATTGCTCTGAATACTAAGTTTAACCTGTATGTTCAATAAACGTTTAGATGAAATGTTAAATGAGTCTTTTGTGTTATTTTTTGCCCGTTCTGAGCCGTTTAAGGTGTCATTACGCGAGATAATTTATCGAACCCCAAGAGTAAGAAGAGAAAGAGAGACAAGGCAGGCAGCAAGCCAGCCGGCGACCGCGACCTTGTCCACTTCAAGCGCGATCTGACGCTAAACCAGCACATTTCTCACCTCAAAAACGCCGGCATCCGATTGAGCACAAATTTTTTCGTACTTGTGCCGAGCTTGAGCTTCATCCTTCCAGAATTTTTCGAGAAAAGCGATCCTGAAGTCCATAAAACTGCTTCTCAATGTGATCGGTGCCGGATTCATGACCAAAGGAATCTGAAGAATGCGAGTCCATTCGAATCTACCAATCAACGCAACGTGTGGGGCGGGCTTGGACTTTTGAACCGCCAAGAAAGCACCCAGAAAGCACAATTTTTGACAAGACTAAAACAACTAATAAACAAACGCTGGATGGATCCTCGCGATTTTATCGACAGCGAGCACTACAATAGACAATAGCCATATGTTTTCAATTTTGTGTTGTTGTACAGCATACATCGCGGGTAATGTTAGGCCAGAATTGTTGTTAAACATTTATTAAAATTACAAAAGCAGTATACCATATACTAGCACGTGTCATAGCAGTGCTTTTCTAGTGAATATCTTTACCTGTTGGCTCGACGCAAATAAACGCCGGGACCTCAAACAAACGCCCCCGGCGTTTATTTCAAACTTGACCTCGGGGACCCGGCGTTTATACGAGGCCGGCGTTTAATCGGGGTCCGGCGTTTAATCGAGAAAATACGGTACTAGGGGCGTAGCGATTTTGACTAGTTGTAGGCCTAACCAGGCCTTCTCGAATCCTGACAGGCACGCTGCAACGACCACAGTAGGCGCGCGCTTCGAGAAGCGTCCGAGGGCATGCCCTCCCGGAACATGTTTTTGATTTTACCCTCTAAAACACCATTTCCTGTATTCCTGAGACTTGAAAACTGTTTGTGAAGTCGATATAAATTCTGAAGTTTCCTTAACCCTCAGACGTACAAGTAGGGGGGGTGGGGTGGTTACCCCCCTTGAGGTTTTTCTCCGATATTCTAAAGACCATTTAAGATTAGCCTATGCCGTTTTCAGTAGCTGTTCATTTATCCTTGAGACACATTTTAGTAAAGTTTGGCGACAACCGGTTGCTATGGTAACGAGATATGACGTCATAAGTAACATGTGGTCAACCCATTTTTGAAGAAAACAGCGTGTTTTTCACCTTTTTTCAGTGAAAAAACATATAAAATGCTACCAAAAGCATCAAAATGTTTGATTGTATGTTATTTTGCAACTCTAGCAGACAATATTTGCAATTTCCGCATTTTTCAGATAAATTTGAATTTTTAGTAAAATCCAAGATGGCGGCCACCTTGGCGGCCATTTTGGATGACGTCACGGAACCCCAGCAGCGCCCCAACCCATAACATTAACCTTATCTTGTAGAGCACATCGCGGGCTATCTTTTAGATGTAAAATAATTCCAAAATATTGCAACACCGCAAAAACCCAAGGGGGGGTTGCAACACCCCCCCCCCCTTGTACCACGGTTGGGGTATACGTTTGCGTGTACGTCCGAGGGTTAAACATTGAATGCTCCCCTTCCCTTGTCAATGTTGTCTAAATGTCGGAATTCCATTCAATCCATAAGCGAAACAACTTTGAAAGGAGGAGAGGGAGATCAGAAGCACATTAAGTTGTTTATTTTTCCAATTCTTGTACTTTTTTTAAGGAAAACGCGCTTTCTTTGAGAGACTGTTCCAATCATTTTGCAACTGGTTGTAGCATGCCAGCTTTTGAACAAGAGCACTTGACATGATGTAGACTGTTTTCAGCAATGCATTTCAACAGCCAATTGGCACAATCGTGTGCTTGGGAACTTGAGTTGCATTAATGTATGAAAAGTTACGTGAAAATTTGTTTAAAAAATATAAATCAACATTTTTCTTGGTTAATTTTGCTTACAATAATGCAACTCAAGTTCCCAAGCACACGATTGTGCCAATTGGCTGTTGAAATGCATTGCTGAAAACAGAATGGAAAAATGTTAAAATCCGAATGAGAAAACGTCTTTTTGTGATTTCTTTATTTGACAATTCCCTATGATTGACAGCTGTCAAACTCCCTCAACTATTGACTTGACAGATCAAAATTATATTAAAAGAATGTTTTCAATCTTCAAAATCAGTTGCTGTTTGTTTGAATTTGATAGCACAACTCAGTTCTGCTACAGAAACACTTGAAAATACTATATTTTGAATGTCCCGCCAAAGGGTCATGTGACCTAATTCAACCAATCAGAATGCTCAAAAGAGGTCAAAAGGCCAAATTTTGAATGTCCATATCTTCTGAACGATTTAAGATATTGGCCTGCAATTTTGGATTTTGAAATTAGACATCAGGATGCTTACTGAGACATTTTTGGGAGATATTCTGAGAAGGCAAATATACCCAGGGCAAATACCTTAAGAACGAGGAAGGTTCATGTTGTGTTGTTGTCTCACGCAACCACACTTTCGGTCCACGTTGGCCGCGCACGCTCGTTTGTTCGTTCGGCGTCACGTTTTCGCCTGCTTCCCTGTGGAAAAGCGTGTTTGTGGCCTCACACTTTTGGAACGAGGTATACATGAGTATTTGTCTTGTTTGTCCCAGCACGCTCGTTTGTTTCGTGTCGTTTATTTTTTCAGTCTCTCACGAACAGACTTTTCCCTGAGACGGGTCGACGAGTCGTCACGACCTGGTCGGGTCATCACGATCCGTCAACTTATTTCACTCCCACTCCATCTGCAATGCTGACTTCCGGGTAAGTGTAGTTAACTTCCGTTTCGAACTTCACGACCCGACTTCCGGTAAGACGGGTCGTCTCAAAGGAGTGACGACCCGAATCAGTTGGTGTATATTGGACATGACTGTAAAAGTAAACAGAGCAGACGTTTTCATGCATTCAGTGTTTGGTGTGAAATTTCGGCAGGCTTCACTAGTTTGGTAATACATTCATGACTACCGTCACGAATATAGAACATTGCTTGTACTACTCTAAATAGTAGTTGGTGTATTTGGTGTAGTTATTGTAGTTACTGTAGTTGGTGTAGTTACTGTAGTTTCTGTAGTTGCTGTAGTTACTGTAGTTACTGTAGTTGCTGTAGTTGGTGTAGTTACTGTAGTTACTGTAGTTGGTGTAGTTGGTGTAGTTACTGTAGTTGGTGTAGTTACTGTAGTTACTGTAGTTGCTGTAGTTGGTGTAGTTACTGTAGTTACTGTAGTTGCTGTAGTTGCTGTAGTTACTGTAGTTGGTGTAGTTACTGTAGTTACTGTAGTTGGTGTAGTTACTGTAGTTGCTGTAGTTGCTGTAGTTGCTGTAGTTACTGTAGTTACTATAGTTGCTGTAGTTGCTGTAGTTGGTGTAGTTACTGTAGTTGCTGTAGTTGCTGTAGTTGGTGTAGTTACTGTAGTTGCTGTAGTCGCTGTAGTTGCTGTAGTTGGTGTAGTTACTGTAGTTGGTGTAGTTCGTGTAGTTGGTGTAGTTGGTGTAGTTACTGTAGTTGGTGTAGTTGCTGTAGCTACTGTAGCTACTGTAGTTGGTGTAGTTACTGTAGTTGGTGTAGTTGCTGTAGTTGGTGTAGTTGCTGTAGTTACTGCAGTTGAGGTAGTTGGTGTAGTTGGTGTAGTTCGTGTAGTTACTGTAGTTGCTGTAGTTGCTGTAGCTACTGTAGCTACTGTAGTTGGTGTAGTTACTGTAGTTGGTGTAGTTGCTGTAGTTGGTGTAGTTGCTGTAGTTACTGCAGTTGAGGTAGTTGGTGTAGTTGGTGTAGTTCGTGTAGTTACTGTAGTTGGTGTAGTTGCTGTAGTTGGTGTAGCTACTGTAGTTGGTGTAGCTACTGTAGCTGGTGTAGTTACTGTAGTTGGTGTAGTTGCGGTAGTTACTGCAGTTTCCGTAGTTGGTGTAGTTGGTGTAGTTACTGTAGTTGCTGTAGTTGGTGTAGTTGCTGTAGTTACTGTAGTTCGTGTAGTTAGTGTAGTTGGTGTAGTTACTGTAGTTGCTGTAGTTGGTGTAGTTACTGTAGTTCGTGTAGTTGCCGTAGTTGGCGTAGTTACTGTAGTTGCTGTAGTAGGTGTGGTTGGTATAGTTGCTGTAGTTGCTATAGTTGCTGTAGTTGCTGTTGTTGCTGTAGTTGATGTAGTTGCTGTACTTGGTGTAGTTACTGTAGTTGGTGTAGTTGCCGTAGTTGCTGTAGTTACTGTAGTTGGTGTAGTTACTGTAGTTGGTGTAGTTGCCGTAGTTGCTGTAGTTGGTGTAGTTACTGTCGTTAGTGTAGTTGGTGTACTTGGCGTAGTTACTGTAGTTGCTGTAGTTACTGTAGTCGCTGTAGTTGCTGTAGTTACTGTAGTTGCTGTAGTTACTGTAGTTCGTGTAGTTGCTGTAGTTGGTGTAGTTACTGTAGCTCGTGTAGTTGCTGTAGTTGCGTAGTTGCTGTAGTTTGTGCAGTTACTGTAGTTGGTGTAGTTCCTGTAGTTGGTGTTGATGGTGTAGTTGCTGTAGTTGGTGTAGTTGGTGTAGTTTCTGTAGTTGCTGTAGTTGCTGTAGTTCGTGTAGTTCGTGTAGTTGCTGCAGTTGCTGTAGTTAATGTAGTTGCTGTAGTTGGTGTAGTTAGTGTAGTTGGTGTAGTTACTGTAATTGCTGTAGTTGGTGTAGTTGGTGTAGTTACTGTAGTTGCTGTGGTAGGTTTAGTTGGTATAGTTGCTGTAGTTGCTATAGTTGCTGTACTTGCTGTTGTTGGTGTAGTTGATGTAGTTGCTGTACTTGGCGTAGTTACTGTAGTTCGTGTAGTTGCCGTAGTTGGTGTAGATACTGTAGTTGATGTAGTTGCCGTAGTTGCTGTAGTTGGTGTAGTTACTGTAGTTGGTGTAGTTGGTGTAGTTGGCGTAGTTACCATAGTTGCTGTAGTTACTGTAGTCGCTGTAGTTGGTGTAGTTACTGTAGTTGCTGTAGTTGGTGTAGTTGATGTAGTTGCTGTAGTTGGTGTAGTTACTGTAGTTGCTGTAGTTGGTGTAGTTGATGTAGTTGGTGTAGTTGGTGTAGTTGCTGTAGTTGGTGTAGTTGCTGTAGTTAATTGCTGTAGTTGGTGTAGTTCCTGTAGTTGTTGCATTTCCTGTAGTTGCTGTAGTTGGTTTAGTTGGTGTAGTTACTGTAGTTGTGTAGTTAATGTAGTTGCTGTAGTTGGTGTAGTTAGTGTAAAAAAAATTATGCAATCTCATTGCCGTATAAAACGATTTTCTCTTTCAATTTAAAAATTTAAATGTCAAACTTTAGCCTACAGGCCCAATTCAGTTCAAAAGGTGGATGGCGCTATCCGCCGGATAACTAACTAACCAGTGGATAACACAATTGGCTTTGTTAATGCTTATCTACTGGATAGTGATTTATCCGGTGGATAGCGCTATTCACCTTTTGAACAATCGAGGCCAGGTTCTTAATCCACTAGGTTTTTATAAGTGGGTTTTTACTGTATTTTATTTGTATGCATGCAAGAAAGGGAAAAAAATGGCCAGGCCTTACGCATGCGCACAGTGGTATTACAAGTTGGAGATAGATCACATGATCCCAGGTGCAAAGGTCCTGTTCGATTATTGATGTTCCGAATATGATTAGGTTGACCAAAGTTTAGTATGACTCCGGTTTTGTTATCAATGACTGTATAAGTGCTCTATAAGGCCTGGAATACAACTTGAAAACTTTAGGTTACATTTTTTATAATCGTTCTGAAAACTCTTGATTTTCAAAAGGAGTGTTGTGCAAAGTACTCAACGAAAAACATCCAAATCTTTGTGATATATCCCTAAATCTTTTCGTATGTGATTTGATGATCTATATATAGTTGACAGCGGTTGGTCTAGTTGGGGTGAATAAGCAACTGGTGGCAAATCCTGCAACTCAGATACTGATCTGGTACAAAACCGCCGCCTAAAAATGGCGAAAACATACCTAGAAGAAGTGAAAGAACAACAAACGTATAAAATGCATTCATGTACAGTAAGATCGCGGTCATTGAGATTCCTCTGTTTTACTCCTTTACGGGTATTAATTAGCTCGTTGAAACGTACAGTTGCGGAGGCTTGTTGCGGTCATTTTATTAAGACCGGAAACTTTTCATACCTTAGCGTAATTATACCTGACGTATTTTGCCTCTGAAGTTTCAATAAAATAAGCCCTATAAATTACTAATGAATGAATGGCAATGACTAAAGGTGGGCAGACACGAGGGGTCACGTAGCAGGGACAGGCAGCAGCGACAAAAATTTGTGTAGTGCACCGTTGAGGGACAGGTATAGCAGGGACGTGCAGCGGGGACATGTAGCAGGGACCAAATCATAGCGTTTGCACACACATGAAAATGTTGCGGGGACATGTCTCAGGGGCATGTTGCAGCGAGACGTCTTCTCGTGTGAACTGATTGTGCAACACCAATCTTGGGGACATTTTGTTCCCGCGACGTGTCGCATGAAGTTCAACAAGTTGATAGTTGAACTCCGTGCGACATGTCGCGGGGACAAAATGTCCCCAAAATTGGTGTTGCACAATTATGATAGTATCAGTTCAAACGAGGGGAAGTGTCGCTGCAACATGTCCCTGAGACATGTCCCCGCAACATTTTCATGTGTGTGTAAACGCTATGATTTTGTCCCTGCTACATGACCCGTCGTGTCTGCCCACCTTAAAGGAGCTATGTCAAGGTTAATTGGTGTTTTGGGGTCCAAACTGATTCTGGCCATCTGCAGCCCCACGACATACACTTAAGAATAATTTTAAACAAAACTGGGCCATTTCTGTTGAGTTTCCACCCGATATAAATATGTCTTTTGGCTTTTTAACATGACATGACATGGCCCATTTAAAGAGTCTGACCCACCCAGTTTGCATTGAGCGCTTCTCTTATTGTTATGATACGGCTCTACTCCATATTTGGGCAACCATATCACCTCTTGCACGAGTGAATTTCTCATCTACAATACAGTATGGACTTTCGGGGGCCCTGAAAATGGAGGATGAACCAACGTAGGCGAGCAATGCAAACTGGGTGGGTTAGATTCTTTAAGAATAATTTTCTACTTACACTTGTAAAGACCTGGACATGTCCCAATTCATGGAATAAAGAAGTACAGGACAAATGAACCGAGTAAAGCCAACAAGATTGGATAATTATGTTAAAGATTTTGTATTCAGATAAAACGCGAATGTTAATAATAAAAGATAAGATGTTTCGTATAAAACTACCATAAAATTACCGAAAAGGCAGACTGAGGTAACTTGAAATGGAGTGGGGCGGGGGCAGGGGAGAACCGCGGGGACGGGGAATTTTAGTACTATACAGCTCCGTGCCTTATTTAAACTGAATGACTCCGTATTTTTGCGTGAATACGTCGAAATGTGAACTGGATGCGATGGTGGCTGATCGAGATTTAAACAAATGCTTGTCGTATTCATGTTAATAATCGAAAATGGAGGTTTTCGAAAACGATGACGGTTAAACAACAAAGACAAAATTAACTCTTCGAAAACGATGACCTTAAACAACAAAGAAAAATTTACATTTTGGGTCGTTTTTAATTGTTTACGCGTAATGTCCATATTTCATAATGAACTTTCTTTGATCATAAGAATGTTTTTGTAACAGAATTCTACCTTTAAAAAGTTCCAAGAGAATATTTAGATAACGAGGCGTGTTTTGTTCATTTTATGAACGTTAACAATATCCCTTATGCACGTTTATGTCAGACTAGGTAATTCCCCCCCCGCCCCCCCAAGAGTTAGCCTGTAACAATCTCATCAAAGTATCCTTAAAGGAGCAAAGCTGAAAAGAATAGCCACTCAAAAACAACGTGAACTTATCAAAAGTTTGCAAGGAATTTCGTACAAACGAGGCTTGGTGGTGAATTTTGAGCTGGTGACGTCATCATGCATAAAGCTTACCTTATTCCTATTTGGGTGTAAGTAGTATGCGCGAGTATTAAGCTGGAGCACCAAAGACAACATTAAGGTTAATATTTAGCCTGTGTTGTTTTTAAACGCGTTATGCACATTCCACATTGTGAGTGCGCTGGGCTGCAATGTCTTTCAGCCGATGCATCGATACGATATCGCCTGATCCACCTGGTTCACTTCACATCATATCAATACGATGTCACCTGATCACACCTGGTCAACTTCACACACAGGGAGCAGAGGAGCCAAATTTGACCTTTACGCGTTCGATCTTCGATCTGTTGTTTTCGAGTCTGTTTTTCGCGCCAGCGGGACCTCAAGCGTAATCGGAGCTTTCCGTTGGGTAACCGCAGACTGCTGACTGTGTGAGCCACAAGATCAGAAAGCTTACCGAACGAGGCACGAACGATTGCGCTTGGGGTCCTGCTGGGGCGAAAATTCGAAAACAACAGATCGAATAACGCAAGACACAGCGCACGTATACAGCTCAAAGATCGAACGCGTAAAGGTCGAATTTGGCTCCTCTGCTCCCTGTGCTTCACATGCTAGGATCGATACGATATCGCCTGAACCACCTGGTCCACTTCACATTGTAGGATCGATACAATATCGCCTGATCCACCTGGACCATCTCACATGCTAGAAAGAACATCGATCAAGCCTCCATGTGCAACCACCTCTCCACTGTAAGAAACGACTTCTCGTTAGCGACCACTTACCAAAAGGCAAAAATGTTTCCAGTCAAATTGTTGTGGTCGAAACTTTCGTAAGCGACCCATGACCTCTCGTACGCAACTGGGACAATCTTCAAAGTCATGGTTTGAATTGTTCGATTGTTTATAAACTGGTAAACGACCGGTCTCCCGTATTTCGATGTTACTGCATGGGTAAATTGGACAATGTTTTGCAGCGGAACTTCGTTTTTTCTTCCATAGATTCGATATAATACAGTAACTTGCGCTTTGTATATCGAAATACTACAGGTTCATGTCATTTAAAGGCCCACCTTCAACCAAAAGACGTTGCGGTCATTTGTTTTTGTTTTGAAATGATCCATTGTTCATACGCGTGATCTGATTGGTTGCACGCATTCAAGTGTGAATTTCGTGTTAAATGAAATTCAGCACAGAAAGAGATCACGGCGCGCACAGCATTTTGGGTGAAGGTGGGCCTTAAAGGTTGAGACCTTAGTATTTTCTCACACCTTGTAAGAGACCATGATCTCCATTCAGCAACAAATTTAACTTGGTATTCAGTGATTGATCAGTTCTGGAAGTTTTTCTTTACATTGATTCGCGCGATTCCTGTTTGTCAAGTGTTCATGTTAATCTCAAGTTTTACTGTACTCTGCAATTTAACTGAACTCACACTTCTAAGTCACCTTATACACTACTGACCACAATAGAGGCTTCGCGCTTTCTGCGAATCATGGATAAACATGCCCCCAAATATAGTTTTTGTAAGGGAATCCAGTGTCAAATAATTTGAGTAAAATTTAATAACAATGTTGTGAATTGAAAGTTACGATACAGGGTCCCTCTGGATAGTACGAGCTTCGGCTGAATGGGATACCCTGTTTTTACATAAAGTTTGATTGATCGAGGAAGAAGACCTTACTCATCAAGTTTGAAGAATGTAGCTGTGTTGAATACTGTATTTGGCGGCATGTGTTTTTGCCCTGATTCGAGCCCATGACGTGATTTCTTCAATGCCACACAGTACAGATATCCACAGACTGTGTTGCCGCCAGAATACAGTTGTTTCTCTTGGCATCCTACTTTTTAGTCCGCTTTCTACAGAAAACAGACCACAAGGGACAATAACAGTAAGGAAGATTCCAGGCGATGACGCTGGTTGATGCCCTTCAGGTTAGACATACTTGGAATGTCTTCTGGGGAATGAATTAAAAAAAAAAAAAAAAAAAAAAAAAAAAAACATGGATAGAGTTAGAAAGAAATCACTTGTTGCGAGAGACAATTAACATGTCCCCCTCCCCACCCCCCCCCCCCACCCCCGGGAGGGAGGGTGGTACTCAAAAAGTTTTGTACGTGGATGCTCCGGCCCGAGGTCCGAACCCTTACCCTTTCACCCTTTCATATACCGTTCTTGACAGAAAAGGCAAACCCTTTCATAAAGCTACCATAAAAAAAGGTACCCCTCTCATATACCGACAGATCGAGAGGGAAGAAACACTACATATCTTATTATACCCTTGAAATAAAGTTATATCGAACAATATCCACGAAAAAAACATCAAACGTTACCGCTATTGATCATTTCTGTATTCAGTTCACGTTGTGGTCCTTTTTACATTCCTAAAAGGCAGTTTTCCCTACCTTTTTTATACTTCAACTCGTGAAATCCCTGCCGTTTTATATACCTCCATCCTCAAAAAGGTACTCCTTTCGGGCGGAGCATCCCCGTATAGCCCGGGAAACATGCTTTGCACTCAGATGTATTCATCAATTAGAGATGATTTCTATAATCACTGTGTGTCCATTATAGCATATGTTTGGCTCATTAAAATTACATTTATAATCAACTCTCTCTATAAGCGAAGACACCTCAAGACGGACACCTAAATGTGGTCTCTACCGTACGTACTTCATAAATAAGCACTCATTTTAACTTAACTCTCAGCTGGTCCTAAAGGTTTCCGTCTTAGAGAGATTTGACTAAGGATATATTAAAAGAATTAATTGACACATACCAAAGTTTATCTCCACCTCATTTGATGGGGAACTAACACCAGCCTTGTTCTTTGCCCTGACAAAAACACCATAGATGTTGCCACCGGGAACATTCAGATCATTAAATTCATTTGTTTCTGCTTCTTTGATTGTTGGTGATTTCCAAGACTGGTCACAAGGCATGTACGATATGATGTACCTGCTAATCACAGCACCCCCGTTATCTATGGGAGGGTCCCAATAAAGTCGAATAGATGGTTGAGAATTCTGCTTGTCAAAGGATCTTTCTGCTTTAAGGTTTCTGGGTTTTGAAGGAGGACCTGCAATATAAAAGAAATATTAAGCTTTACACGAAAGTTATAAACACCTGGGTGCAGTTTATTGATTTACAGTAGACAGCTACTTCAATAACCGTTGTCTGAAAAATTGTGCATTGATACATTCCACGACCGCAAGGCATTGTGGGCGGAGCTCATCTTGATCCGCGTATCGCCTGCATGGCAAGAATACCTTATGTAAAATCTGCTATGTTGTGACCAACACGCCATGCAGGCGATACGCGGATCAAAATGAGTTGCACTCACAATGCCTTGCGGTCTTGGAATGTACCAATGCACAATCGGCTTCAGGCGTTTATGGAAACAGCTGTATTCTCCATCACTCGAACTGGTTTAATATGCTGTGCAGAATAGTTCGAACTTCCGAGTGTGTGGATTAAAGAAGTGCGAGATGCCAACCAAAAAGCTACAGAACAATGAATACTTTCATGTCGGTCAGTTTATTATGTTATAATATGACCGTACGGCCCCGCTGACGCAATCCTACAGAAAATAGAATCGCAAGGTGACGTGTGCGGGGCCGGACGGGTGGACTTGAGCCGGTCCGGAAAAAGCCGTCCGGCCCCGCTCGAATTCAAGTGGCCTCGCACTGCACGACTATTCTTGTACTTTCTAGTCATATTATAAAATACTTATTGACTGAGTTAGGTCGGCCGGACGTAAAAATATTTGGCTCTCGATCATGGCGCACGGACCTCGCTGCGCTCGGTCCGTACGCCATGACCTCGAGCCAAATATTTTCCCGTCCGGCCCTCCCACTCAGTCAATAAGTGCATATTATGCAAGTTCTTGAATGAGCTTGTAGATGTAAGAAATTTGAGTTTTGATAAAAAGATGGGGAATATTACCTTCATCTGGTGCAGTATTTATTATATATTATTTTTAACCAAAATTTTTTTAAAGTTAAATTTAAATTTTTAACCAAAGTTTATACCTACTTAGTTTAGTAATGTTAATGATGTGGAATTTTACAGTGGAGCTCGTTTCTGCTCTACACTGCACTGCCTCAAAGTCTTCCTTTTTGTACGTAGTTATTGTCAAGAAGCTTTTACTTCTTGTGTCATCATGGAATTCTTTGGGGATAGTTCTGTTTGATGGAATATGCATCCAAGAGAATTTCACGCTTGCTCCTCTTGGTGGCAGCTTAACAATGCACTTCACCGTTATCTTGCGGCCCATCCACGACTCTGTGGCTTGTGTTGAGTGCCGCTTGTCAATCAAAAGGTCTATAAAGAAAAGCAGTATACCGTTCAGTAACTATTGGAATATTGTAACTATAAAAGACACTTGTTTTAGGGATCAAAAATTAATTAAAATCTCTTCTTTTTTCCCTATGGTTTACTTACTTGAGCTTGTTTCAGCTTTGCAACGATAGATCATTTAAAATTACGCTAGAGGGGCTTTTTTTTTTAGCAAACTTAGCACTGTAGTTTTAAAAGACATTTACTCCCGACTTATTCTGATCATGGAAAAGGCCATCCCAATAAAATGTTTCGTTTCCCATAGCCCGACCGACCCATTTTTTTGGAAAAAAAAAAAAAGATACACTGTCTGACAAGACAAGCAAAATTGTACATTTTAAACATGTGATCAAGGCTTTATTTTGAATAGAAATCTTTAATATTTAATTTATTAGCCTCCATTGTAGATAAGGAGTAAATTTGGATTTGGAAAACATTGGCAATCGAAAGCACACGTGTAACCAGGCCTTCTTACTTAGCATCCAGGCTTTTTCTGGACTGAGGATCCCTCGGTCAATTTTCTTTTTTTTTTTTTGCCCGATCGACCGACCCACTTTCACGAGAGGGAAGGCGATGGGAAACGAAATATTTTATTGGGATGGCGATGGCCAAACGCAAATTTCAAGCCCAAAAATGTTATTATTTTAACCCGCGATATTCACCGAATGCAAATATGGCCGACCAACAATTTTTTGTTTGGACAGGTTCTCAAGAAAAGAAAAGCCATTGGATAACAATAAAGATCAGGTCAAAATGAGTCATTGTGTGCATTTTCAAGGCCATATTCTTATTTAAGGAGAAGTTATAGGCAATCAAATTTTAGGAAAAACATGAAAGTGAGGCTAGTGAGGCTAGAATGTCTTTTTTCATACAAATGCTTAAAATTTCAGTGAGCCATAACTTTGTGACCGTTTAACCAAAAACACTCAAACTTTGTCTACGTGATATCATTAATTTCTCTAAAAAATTGGCCAAACAAAAAACTGCCTGACGGCCATGTCAAAAAAATTTCGTTTCGTTTTAGGTTCGTATTTTGATTATTGCATTGCGGGTACCATGCTCACAAGATAAAATTTCTTAGTCCACTAGACTTCCTTCCTGTGTGGAGAATCCGCTGAATAAAGTGAGTGCTGGCACAGAAATACAAATGATGTTCTCTTTCCATATGACATTATCATTTGCGGTCTTTTGCAGTTTTGCGTTCTATTTTCATATATTTTGGGACCGTAGGTCATTACTAGGGGTCGTGAATGGTAAATCCGAGACTCGCCGAGACGCCGAGACCCTTGTTTCAAAATCCGAGACCGCGACCGCAGCTACGTTATAAAATCCGAGCCCGAGACTCAGTGCTAAAAATATCCAAATCACCTATCAAACAACAAACAAGGATGAAGAATGACAATGCTTGACAAAAGTATCCGAGACTCCGAGACCTTGAGGAATAAAATCCGAGACTCCGAGACGGAAAAAGCACCAGCCAAACGAGACTTTGAGACTTAAAACAAAAACTGCCGAGATTTCGAGACCGGACCAAAATTTTCCGAGACCCACGATTTTGAAGGTATCATTCGCCACCCCTATTACTTGATCCGATATGCTGGTTTTCTTTCAGCATGGTTTTTGTCCATGCGTTTGAATGTTTACATTGGCTTGCCATGTACTTTCAGTTTTTGTGAGACACCATTGTGACATCTTGGGACGGCTTGTTCCCCGCAACACGTGATGTGGCACGCGTGATGCGGGTGACAAGTTGGTTCCAAGGTACGGAACTTGATATTGTGTACGGGTCATTGTGCAATCTATTTACGACTGCATTCTTGTAGTCGTTCTTAGTTTGCCACAAGCTACACCGCGCTTAGGAGCCCCAACATGGCGAAACAGCTGTCCGTGGTTGCTACCCTGCTTTATCGTTTTCTGTCGTATTGGTGTCTCGCAAAATCTACTTTTTTACGTAGTCAGATCAGCCTTGCAGTTTGTCGGTTATTTTTGTTCATTTTTTGGCTGATTTGGTCTTTCGTAGATCCTACGTATCGTTTACAGCATTATCGTTTGCGGTCTTTTGCAGTTTTGAGTTCTCTTTCCTCGCGCCGGCACAAATCTAATTCGGCGAGTATTCACTAGCAAAAAATATCAGTCAACTCTAGCACCCAGAAGGCATTGTGTCTGTGTAAATCTGGCTGAGTTTATCCAATCGTTCACATTTAGGATTGCTTTGTGAGATTTTTTTTACCACTGCATCAGATGATTAGCAGAAACAGCTGAGATGACGCCGGGTGATGACGTCATAAATGAGAAGCATGGTCCATCATGGTTTTGTATAGGTGGTTTTCACGTTACGTCACGGCGGCCATGTTGGTGCACACCTACAAAACAATTTTCAGATACCATGCAGCTCTAATTTAATTGGACCTGTATATCATGCAGCTCTATTGTTTTTGGGTATAGGGTCTATTGTTAGCCATTGTTGTGTTGTTTGTTCTATTGTTTTCTCAGCAAATCAGAGAAGACCTTGTAAGAGCTGCGTACTGCCCCACAATTTTAATGAACGTCTTTTGTTATGTGCACCAACATGGCCACCGTGGCCTTAATTTTTTGTCATTTGAGTCCCACAGGACTGAAGGTCACGTGAGTGAAAACCATCCATATGACTTCTGCAGGCGATAACGGGTTCAATCGGTCATTTCCGAGTTGCTTTTTGTCTCGCCATCAAAGCGAGGCTTGGTGCACAACCTTTGATATGAAAATTAGTTTTATTTACATGTGAAAGAAAACTAATTTTCATATGAAAGGTTGTGTACGAAGCCTCGCTGTGATAACGAGACAAAAAGCAACTCGGAAATGGCCTATTATTTTGTTTCACCAATAAAATATATATTAATGTCAACTTAATCTTGATCTACCTTCACTTGCATTTGCAAAACATTCAAACTCCTACGTTATAAAAATTTAAAAAATGAAAAACATTTCAGAGTGCGAGGTTTATGGTCTTTATGAAGCCGGCATAAAAAAGGCCGGATAAATTAATTCGTAATGGTCGAAGAGCTGGTATTTTTTCTTTTACGAAATATATATTTTTTACGGAATATGCTCCAGAGAATAAATAACTGAAAGGAAAACACTTTCTCATATATAAAAGGGAAAGAAAACAGTAGAATATTTGATGTTAATCGTTTTTTCAGACATCAATATTAAAAGCAAGATGTTGAAAGTTCGCGGTCAATTAAACATAACTTGCATAAAACGGCTAAAAAATTTAGTAGCGAATAAAATTTTTAAGCTAAATTTTCAATATCTTTATGACAGGTGTTTTTATAAAATATTTATTCTCGTTTGGGCAAAAGTAAAAACAACCTGAATTTTCACCAAACGTTCTTTACAGAACTTACAATCGACACTCCTTCATCAAGAAGGATTGAAAAACAAAAGCAATTTAAGTAAACGATCCTTTCGCTAGTACATTGTTTGGTAAACTCATACCGTTAGCATATAATTTTTACTTCAACGGGAGAGCAATTACATGAAAAAAACATCGTCGAATCGATCGATTAGCCAATTAAGAGAAAACCATAATTATTTAAACCGTCAATGCGAGTGTAACCTCAAGAACATAGCCGCCAAACCAACACAGAAAAACGATTTACTTTCAGTTTAATTTAGCACTCTGCCAAAAAGCAGTGATCGCGATACAGCTAAAGCTCTTATCGTGTCACCATTTGCCTTTAATGTAAACTTACACAAATACCAGTGAACACCGTTTAGGCCTTGCTCATACCCATTCCGGTCTCCCTTTTAATATGACTTTTATTTCACTGAAAACGCGGCAAATTATTTTCGGTAACGCACGTGCTTTCGTATATTTCGTATAAATAAAGATATTGTTATATAAGTTTCACCTTCCCGTACTAATGCATTTCTGTTTGAAATCGGATACTTGTTTTAAAATCAACCGTGTCGTCGTTTTCGACATTCTTTGCTTTCATCCGCGTTTTTTTTTTTTTTATCGTGTTAGAGAACATAACCGAATTCATGTTGTTTATAAACGAGGATGCATTAGTGTTAACAGGGCCATAGTGATCTTTTGTAAACTTTGATTCAAGATAACAGAGGCAAATGTAAGCATTCAACCATGACATTTTAGCTTTGCATTTTGCAGTTTGTACTTTGCACTTTGCACTTTGCACTCACCCACAACAGTCAGGCGCACCCGGTTTATGTGACGAATCACACCAACACCCAAAGTACAGTAATAAGTTCCTGTATCCTCCATTTGAACTCTGTTTATCTTAAAACTTGCTCGCCTATTCGGGACAATTTCCACTCTGTCCCTTATCCACTCGATCGCCTGGAACGCATTATTAAATACTGTTGTTCCATCGTTTTTCTTAGTATAAATGGACATCTCACCACCATTAGGAAGGACAACTCCAAAATGAATTTCTTGGACATCTGATCTGGCGTATTCCCAATCAAATTGCACATGCTCGCCTACGAAGATTTCCTTGTTTTTGGGTCGTGTTATGAAGTACACTTCGTCCTGGCACGAGGCAAGCACTTAGGAATATAAGAAACATTAGAAAACAACATTTCTGTCAGAACATGAAATTTGCTATTTTGATCCGAGGGTCTCCAAGGAGTAAAAAGGTTAACACTTTTGTAAACAGTTCACTGTTTGACTTACCGAATGAAGTAACGAGGAAGAGGCAAACTGCCTTGGTATCGGTGAAGACAATAAAACCCATACTGCAGTTCAAGCATGCGTTATGTAAGGCACACCAGAACCATAAACATCCGTTTGGGTTTGTCTCCAAAATGAAATATAAAGGGGCAGCTAAGTAAAAATGTCGGCCTCGTTAATTTCAAGAGCTATAAGAAGGCGTGCAGTTTTTTTCAAAACATTTTCACTCTTTGACCTCAAAATCATATTTGGCTGATCTACTGCAAATGACTCCTGGCACGCTAGCTATTTATAAAGCGAATAACGTGAGTGACAAGAACCGCGCATGATTGACGCAATTTTTGGCGGCAACACATATTATGATAAACACAATTCAGTGCAGATTTTCAATTTTCTGCTAACAATAGGCGCATGTTTTGAGTCTGTAAAGAGCCGATTCAAAGCCAGAAGTGGTTAAATTATATGATAAAAGGAAGCTGGACATTATTACCATTGTCAACAAAGGAATAATTTCCATGAATGAAGTTTGGGCAGATTTCTCCGAAAAAAATAAAATATTTAAAGCATTTTTACATCTAAAAATTATTTAAATGGGTTTGAAAGGGGCTTACCGCATTATCCATTTTAGAATTTAATGGCGAGAAAACGAACTTTTGAGGTTTTCACTGCACACTTGAAACTAAACAGCATTTACCGGTAAATATTTAAACACCGCGTATTTGGCTTTAAGAAGGCGTTGAACACCTACCTGCTTATTAAAAATTCATCATTATTAATTTTTTTTTAGCATGCATATTCGTGCATTTTTTTTAGCATGCATATTTAGCATGCATATGAAAATTACTTTTTATTTATATAAACAGCTTTGATCCCACCAAGAGGCTTGACACATGTTCTTAAAAAGGGGTATGTCACCAGTTAATGGAAACCCTAAAATAATGGTCCAGTTTCGTTGGACAGGCGTGGCAAATACTGCAAAAATCCTGGGGTATTTTAAAATATCTGATAAAAAAATATCTTAAAATATCTGAAATATATTCGTTCGTTTTGAAGATTGTTGGTTTCAGATTTGGGTCAAGCTAAGTGTCGCAAAGCATCATAGGGCTGTTTTGGGAGACGTTGTTCTCGTAGCTTTGTGTTTTCGTTGTTGTAAAATGGGTAAATTTAACTGTTGTGTGCCAGGATATAAAATAACTGGAGGAACTCGCCAGATATTAAGTGTCACACGTTGCCGAGTGATGCCAAAGCGAGGCGTTTGTATAAAAAAACTCATACGCAACGAAAATTTGAAGGTGGATGCACAAAACACTAGGATTTGTGGAGATCACTTTCCTGGGGGAGAAAGAATGTGCAGAACTCAACTTCCTTGGACTGTGACTCCTCAAAAGCGACGAGTTATAAAGAAGCGTCCCCCAAAACAGCCCTATGATGCTTTACGACACGTAACTTGACCCAATCTCCCGCGCAACCTAGGAACGGCGAATTGCCAGAAAAAAACATCCTCTTTGTCATGTGTCACGTGACAAATACTCCACGAGTGCAGTATTGGAGTACAGTATCCAGGGTCAAGCCCAAATCATACCGTCAGAAGAACGTCGGACACCTTATTGAGACTAATAACGGAGTAACTGCTTAGCTTTCAGTTAGGGGTAGTAGTTTATATTATTAAATTTAGGACTAAGCTAGGTGGTACAGTGGTACGGTAGGCTAGTATGTAAGCCTAAGCCTGGCTGAGGTCACAGGTTCAATCCTGAGTGGAGATTTTAGATTTTCTTTTTTTACACTTAAAATTTATTAAAAATAAAATTCTAAGTGTCGACATTACGTTATAAAAGTCTCAATAAGGTGTCCGACGTCCTTCTGGACGGTATGATTTGGGCACAACCCTTGTGCAGGGGATTCTACTGACCCGCCACGCCATTCTGAAAGGGAGAGAAGGATCTGGAGACGGGATCTAGCAATAGAAGAATATTTTTCATTCCTATTTTGCACCTGCACTGTCCTTTAATACTGAACTCGGCAGATTTCTCCCTTTTCAAGGCATAATTTAGGTTTTAGCGCTCTTCCCATTTGTATGATCGATGATTTTGTAGACTGCACAACAATCGGGTTTTTTTCGCTGCTCGCTCGCAAAAGCGCAAGCCACCGAAAGCGTGGATCCTTGTGCACGCAAAGCGCGCGAGCCTCACACTCGGCCGCTCTCCTTGTTCACACTCGCTCCAGACCATTCGTTCAAAGACCGCGCGCATTCGTATCACCAACGCAAAAAATAGAACTGTTGAAGCCGCAAATGTAATAATTGACCATAAATGTGATAAAGCCCTCAAATGTAATAAGGACTGCCCACAAATGTAATAAAGCCCTCAAATGTAATACGAATTGACCACAAATGTAATAATGAATTTTACCGTGCGTTCTTCAGTTTGCACAACAGGGTTACCAGCACTAAGTTGTGACGACCAGGATTTCGCCAGTCATTCATTATCTTTCTCGGACAACTAAACTTGGACAAACTGAAGTTGTCTATGTAGTGTGTTGGTCGTTATCTGTCATTCACATTTGTGGTCAATCCTTATTACATTTGAGGGCATGAGGGCTAATGATTTTGGAACTGACCAGACAGTATACCATTACTTGATATGCTCATTCCAAACAATCTAGTTTTTCTCCCGCAAACTGTTAGAAGACAAATTACTTATTAAGTACTATTAACACAAAATACAGCATAAGAGCAAGATTTATTGTGATCTTTTTTAACATCATTTTTAATGATGATTCTAGTCCGTGATTATTTCTTCTCGTTGGCCTGTAACGGACTTTTCTGTCATGGTATGCATGGCAATCTGGGGGGAAAAAGGGAGGGGGGTGTAAGAAGTTAAAAGGCATGAGTTAAATTGATTATAAATAAGACTACATGGTAATAAAATGTTATCGAGACAAGAGAGTATTGAAAATCAAGTGAAAATCAAAAGGGCGTTATTGTAAAATACTAATGAAAAAGAACGAAATGACATAATGACAAATTAGCTAAAAAGCACCTTCAGGAGTCCATATAGGCTCCTGCTAAAGTTAAATGCCAATCTACGACATTATTAGAGTCAAATCATAATTAATGATTATTAGAGGGGTTTTCAATTGAGTGTCAAAAGTAATTACACAATTGCTTTGGTTTTGCATTGCTACGCTTTGTGATTGGCTAAAAAATCTCCCGCCACTTCCTCAACCAATCAGAAGTAAAACCAAAACCAATCGTGACTTACTCGCACGCGTTTTCCCGCGCTTGGCGTCGGTTACATGTATTTGCTACGAGTTCTGATTGGTTCATTGGATTGTCTGCGTCTGTTGTGCTTGGTCAGAGTAATTACTGAGTAATTACTTTGGTTTTGGTTTTACTTCACTCAATTGAAAACCGCTCTATTATTAATGATTATTATCATTATTAGAGTCAAATCATAATTAACAATAAAGAGCCAGAGCCAGTACTTCTGGTTATACCTCGGGGAAAATGGAGTGGAAAACAGGGAGATTCTGGGTATACCTCGGGAAAAACGGGTGGGGAACAGGGAGATTCTGGGTATACCTCGGGAAAAATGGGGTGGGAAACAGGGAGATTCTGGGTATACCTCGGGGAAAATGGGGTGGCTGAAACAGGGAGATTCTGGTATACCTCGGGGAAAATGGGGTGGAAAACAGGGAGATTCTGGGTATTCCTCGGGGAAAATGGGGTGGGAAACAGGGAGATTCTGGGTATACCTCGGGAAAAATGGGGTGGGAAACAGGGAGATTCTGGGTATTCATCGGGGAAAATGGGGTGGCTGAAATAGGGAGATTCTGGTATACCTCGGGGAAAATGGGGTGGGGAACAGGGAGATTCTGGGTACACCTCGGGGAAAATGGGGTGGAGATTCTGGGTATATTCTCAATTGGAAAGCGGTATAATGAAACTTTTACACAATACCTTTTTATTTTTGCTTCTTGTTTTCTCGTGTAGTTATTGATTAAATGCCGCAGTGCCTGGGGATGAGGCAGCGGCCGATGTTCTTTTGTTTTTGCTGGAAAGTCAAGTGTTCACAATTCAGCCATTAACCTATGGACGAACCAAATCGTAAGCTGAGAGTGTAAGTAGTACAAGAATTTGCTTGAATCAGGCTCGACTCGTTCAAGCCGAATGTTGTAAGAGGTGTCACAAAAGTAGACTTGTTCGAATCAAAATGGACTCAGTTACTTTAGCCTGCATAACAGACGTTATTGGGGCGCTCAAGCGGGTTTTAGGTCGCGAGCGCGAAGCGCGAGACGCCCGTGCGTGTCTCGCGCTACGCGCTCGCGACCTAAAACCCGCTTGAGCGTCCCAATAACGCCTGTTATGCAGGCTACATTTACTTTTTTTCAATTTCAGTTTTTCACTTTCCACCCTCTTGTAATATCGCTAGTCTCCTGATAACCTTGTCCTGTTCTTTGTACTTGCACCGCTTTTCTCCTAGGTTTCCGTATCTTTATGTCGGTACAAAAGAAAGATGAAAATTTTGATGGTTGTAACCATGATAATCTTCATACTTCCTTTAGTACACTGACAGGAGCTTGTGACACTGAGCCAATGGAGAAAAGATTACGATTGTCGTTTTTAAGTCGTGAATACGACTTATCGCGTTACTGGAGAAAAGTCGCTCATCGTAAACTTTATATTAAATTAATATTAAATTGTTGATATGTTACATTTCGGTAATAGCATACATGGAGTATATGAGAGTAAACCAAGTCCGCTTTTACGGTCCTTGTTATTATTGTTTGGCAAGGATATCTGACATTAAGGACGGTGCCACCTAATGGCAAGGTATTTTGCCAGGTTTTTGACTATGCGGGAAAAGTAGACCTTAGCAGGGGCTATTGGAATCCAAAGAGAAAATTGGGGGTAACCACGCAATTTTCGGAGATATTTAAGCTTCAATCTGGAAAAAATGCTGACATCAGCATTTTTTCGAAAAAAGGAAAAATAGATCTTTCTTCGCAAATTTCCTTAGAATTCGCCTTTACATACACAAAAGCAACAATAATTCTAAAAATCTCTAAAACACATAACAAATGGTAACAACAACTACTGTTTATGTGTTTTAAGTTACAAAATCATCACAACGGAGCCATTATCGGCCCTGACAGCTTTCCCACGTTCGCCAAAAATACGGTCTTAATAACGTTTGCCCACAACAAAAAATTAATGGGGTGCTTAATATGCTTACCACTTCCATTTTATAAGATAAAAAGTAGGGGTCACCACGCGTTTTTACAAGTTATATTTAGATATTTTCAACTTTTACGAAATCACTTTCTGGGTTCGCGACATTTTTTTCTATGCCGTCCCTAGTAAGTTGAATATTGTGCGTGTCTTTTTCGGGGGCATGCTGGGATTTCCACTCGACGGCTTACCGTTCAAAACTTTTAAATACTTTCAGGCACGATAAAAAGACACACATTGTAGAATTCAAAGAAATTATATTTGTAGATGTAAGGTGCTCTTTTTAGAAACATTTTTCCGGGATTTCAAGGTCAAACAGCACAGTAAAGGAGTAAAAAGGCAAAATCGGTTTACTTCCATTGATCTACAGTGGATCTACGGATTTATTATGTTCCTTCGGGCGCAAGAACTTTACAGTGTGTGCATCTTCTTCCGATCCATTACCAACTTGAAAACATCAGTGCTATATCGAGGTGACTGGTCGGCTGCCGAAAAACTCTAGATTGGCAGGTTAGTCTTTTAACGGTTATTTGGAGTCAAAATTTAAGAAATATTCGTTGAAAAGTGCTTGAGTTTTGTAATTTCATTTGGCCGCGTGTTTATTTTCTTGTGAAGCTCCTGTAGTTTTCATGGATTCTCTGATAACTTTAAGGTTACAGTGTACCTTCGGGGGTGTCTCCAGTATAACACCTCTAGTGTCTTAAGATTACACTTAACATGCCTAAACCCAGATATCAAATTAAAGCTTATGGAGCTGGCTATCTAAATATGGAAACCATTTGGTAATAAAGTGTATTGTCGAATTTTTTACGACGTCTAAATTCGAGCGTCCGAATCAGCTTTAAAACGCTATAACTCAAAGCGACTATTGTATTTTGCTAATTTGATTTGTTCTCGAGTTTCCGAACACGAAGCGCTAAAAAAACGTGTCGGCGATTTCCCATATTCAATTGCAATGAAAAGTTACAGAATATTTTCGAAAAAGGGAGAAAAAAAAATTGGAATGATCGCACGGAAATGGCTCTTGACGAAAAAGTTTTCGGAAATAAGAAATTCGCCGACACGTTTTTGTTGATTATATGTTAGCCTAACTTCTGTCCAAATTTGAGGAAAATCGAACAAATTTCCTTTGAGTTATAGCTCTTTAAAGTGTCCCCAACAAGCGAAAAATTAACTTTGAGAAAACAGCGCTTAAAAAAAAAGTTCGCCTCATAAACAAACTCCGCCCACAAAAGTTATACTGTCATTTCTCCGTCAATTTTCACTATTTTTCGATAACTTTTTTTTTGAATGAAAGTTTATTCTGTAAACTTTATTTTGACGCCAAAAAAAATTTTTCGATAAATTTTCGATCTGAAGGTACACTGTAACCTTAAAAGAGTTTACACTTTAATGTCAAAAAAATCGTGAAATAATAAAACATTTTTTTTGCCTAAGTCTACGGCTTTATTTGATCAAAAAAGATAAGATTTCTTTTCAGTTTATCATGGCAAGTTATTTGCTCTAATGCAAAGAAGTTGAGAACTGACACGATGCGACTTCGAAAAACATCACTTGCCTATAATAGAGAATAAAGGAAATCAATTGAACCTAAATGCACAAATGTGTTTACGAAAGATTACACCAAAAACCATGCTTGCCAGCAATCCAGGGAGGGAAGACTTTAGTCGGATGTTTCCCGGCTTTGGAGCGGCCAGTTTTCTTTAGTTGCTGGCTTCAGCCTTGTTCTTAAGCTTATCTTCATCAATTGTCAAAAACGTTTTTTTCGAAACGCTTTGCTCATCTCAATTCTCCTTTTCGACGTTTGTTTGATTTAACTGGTCAGGAACAATTGTTTTTTCTGCTTTTGTTATATAAGCTTACTTTTTTATTCACAAAAATGGCCACTGGTAAAAGATTTTAGCAGATAAACAAAAATTTCAAACAACGCGAGTTTGGCCGCCAAACAAAAACCTGCAGTCAATTGAAATAACAACATGCCATCCTTTCCTTGGATTTTATGCCTTGAGGATGCTTGTTTTATGTATAAAAAACACTAGTTTGACTTTAAGTTTTGTTAAAATTTTGAATGGTGAAAAGGAGCCAATGTAGACAATCTTCGTAAAGAAAGGCAAAACGTACGCGTTCTGCTGATCGAGGCTGTGTCGTTTGCAAAATAGAGAAATAATTTAGCACTTTTTGGCTGCAGAACGTCTATAAACACATTTTTATAGATTTTTGAGAACTCTATTTATCTTGTATTAAATATAAAGTTTAGAAACTGAGCCAGGGAGTTGACAGTTGACATGAAAAGTGGGCGGAACTTAGTCTTTACCACCCGCGTTCACGTTTAAAAAATAACCAGTGTCTCGCGCGACTATCGCGCAATGCATGCGCAGAACGTATGCGCAATAACAATAGGTGGCACCGTCCTTAATAATGAAGGAAAAGGTAAGTTTGTCCCGTAATTTTCATTTTCGCTAGTAAACATTCCTTCATGTGAGGCTGACAAACATTGCCAGCTAAGATTGCACAGTTCGGACTGTAATTCATCTTTAAAGCATTGTTGATAAAAAATCACAGTGGATTTTACCTGCCACGTGCTTGCTATACGCTATGGAGAACAACCCAAGACTCCCTCAGTTACACATTAAGGTTTTAGAGGTCCTTCTTTGGTTAAAAAGATATTGGTACGTGGATCTGCAACATAAGGGAAGTAGTCATAACATGTACAATCTAAGAGGACCCATCTTGTGTAGGGTAGGAAAAGGTCCGATGGTTGTTTCATATTCACGACTTGGCTTGCAAGGAGCCTTTGATTACATTACTGAACTATACAAGATAATGTAGAATAACAGAGCGGTTGTCGACTGAGTGTCATAAAACCCAATCATGACAGGCGAGACAATTGTATGCACAACTTCGTACCCAGGACTTTTTCCGCTTTTGAAATGCCGGGCAGGCGAGAAACCTCGCCCGGCATTTGGAATGCAGAGAAGGCACTGGGGACGAGACTGTCGAATGCACCGAGCACCAATCAGGGCTCAGTTGTTGGAAAGCCGGTTAAAGCTAACCCCAGATTAAAACTTAACCGAGGATTTGATTTCTCTTGTTGGAAGTGTTTTCAAAAGATAATTATAAGTTACATGCGAAGACAAGTCAGAAACGAAACTAAAGGGCAAAAATCTCCATTGATTAATTAACTGGAATCAAAATTGATGGTAACCCTGGGTTAGCTTAAGCGCGCTTTGAACAATCCGGCCCTGATGTAGATGGAGAAAATACAGAAAAATAAAAACGTTTGCGAACATAAATCACGATTGCATGGTTCAACCAATAAAGTTCCTTCATACTTCTGATTCGTCGAGAATTTGTAATCAGCCACAAAGCGTTGCAATGTTGCAATGCTTAAAGGGGCTATGTCGCGAGGATGGCGGGTGAGTACTGGGTACTAACAACTTGAAAAACGTCCGGTGGCTTTTTTTCAAGTTGGCGGCCATTACTGTCGAATTCGCTGCAATCCGTTCCATCCCGTCGCATTGCGTGGAAGGATAGATCTCAAGTTTACAAATTAGTTAGAGTATTTACTTGGCTAGATTTTTGTTAAATTATTTCTGCGATTTGTTAGTCGTACCTTCGAAAAATTCGATGTCTTCCAGTAGTGGTGGAAGTTGGGGAGGAATTTAAAAGCGAAATCGATCGTGTGTTTGTTTACCTCGCGTGGTTCGACAGGAGTGCAAGCGTGATAAAACTTGCCGCGATCCGGGAGGGAACAATAGAAATTTGACATGTGTGACGTCGGTTACGTCACATGAGAGGAACTCATTGCGCAAACTCACCTTGCGACATGGCCCCTTTAAGCCAACTGAATTAACCGCAAATTACTCTCGATTCTTAGCTGGAAACCGCTTTTATGAAACTTTTACATAAGACGAAGTTACCTACAATTAATACCTTTTTATCCTTGCTCTTTATTTTCTTATGTTTTGCCGAAAAACTACAGCGGTGTTTGGGGACGACCCCCAAGTGTTAAACAATGGCCTAACCTACGGACCAACAAAATGGCAAGCTAAGTGTGAAAGTAGTCAAAACATTTGCTTGAATCAGGCTCGAACCATTCAATTGTTTGAATCAAAATCGACTCAGTTACCTTCATACATGTTTGGAAATGATATCTGATAGTCTGTCTGCTTGTGGCGTACGTGAAGACTTGACTGCCTGCGCTGTTGGCTCCCTGCTGTAAAGCTCGCAATCGAGAAGTAGTTATGTTAGAAAATAAATACAGTCTTTAAATGCGGAAAACGAGCTTAGTTTAACCGCAAATAATTTCATCAGATAGGTTTGTTTTCCACTTGTCCATGGTGTAGTTACTAATCAAAGTCATTGAAGTACGGGATACCTTACCTTGACTAAGTTACTCCTTTGTTTTGCTGCCGAAGAAACAAGGCAGCATTCTTTTTACCCAGGAGGGCCTGTCTCTGGCCTGTGAGATTCCCTTTCGTTTTATCTTTAGTTTGCGGTAGATCCAGCACAAATTTCGTTTCGAGATCTACGTGAAAATCAAACATAATGAGATAAGCACAATGAGATTATTTTGAATCATATATGACGGTCATCACTGATGAAGATACGATGTCAATCTAAATGACAATATTATGGACACTGATCAGGCAAAAACAATCTTGAAAAGCTACGTTATGTGGATATAAATACTTTGCTTTACAGCTTATGCCTTGAAGGAAAGTTCCATTCAGTGAACATCGCCTCCGTTTTATCCAAATAACCTCACGCCACGGCCTGTCACAATTTCAAAAATCCAGAAATATTTTGCGCATAAAACATGATTAAATGTCTCCGTTTCTTTTGATATCGCCAGAAAACAAACACAGTATCTTTGGGGTATCTATGCCCAACCTTTAACCGCGGTCAAACGAGAGAAATTTGCAAAAGTTCAGAGAAGTACTTAAAAGTTAAGGTTGTCATTTTAACTGCTTAAAGTTTATTATATTGCCAATACACTGTCAATTTTCCAAACGTTTTGAAAGTTTACCAAAAAAGTTCTAAGCGTTTAAAAACTGTGAACTGCAGAATTGTCGGCGCCATTTGCCAACATAATTTTGATCAGGCGCAAAGAGTTTTGGCCAGTTTTCAACGGAAAAAAGCTCATCATTTTGAGAAAAATTAAAAGATAGTAACGTCAACTAAGTTTTTTTATACATCCTTGCCCATATTCCCATTTAATATTAAATAAAATCCCACTAAATACAACGAAAAACGCCTCGGACGTTTGACCGCGGTGGATGCCCGTCCCGCTGTTTAGAAAACGGAGAGGAGCCTGGGGACGAGGTTCCATTTGATTTTATTCCCGCCGCGCTTTTTTGCCTCAACTTACAATTTCAGACTTTTGACCTTTAATCTCTCCTATTGGCTCGCTGCGCACTGGATCTACCGTAACAACTTCTAAAACCACAAAAAAAAAAAAAAAAAAAGTAATAAAAAGTTACATTTCAAATCCTGAATCACGATCCTATGTCCACAATGCATTAGACACCAGCCTGCGTGGCAAGCGTTCGAAGCGGAAAGGGAAGGGGGAGAATTCAGCGTGGCAAGCGTTCGAAGGGGAAGGGGAAAGGGGAGAATTCAGGCGCGCGAGAACGCGAAGGGTGTATCCTTCCCCCCTTCGCCCTTCTCGTTCTCGCGCGTCTGAATTCTCCCCTTCCCCTTCCCCTTCGAACGCCTGCCACGCAGGCTAATTAAACAATCAGTTGGAACACGTTTAATCACGAAAAGACCAGATTTGTCATTTCAGACATGCACAACACGGACATGCCATCTCCCCCCCCCCCCCCCCCCCCACCCGCCAATGTTGCTATCTTCCCGGCGTCCACATATCTGTTTTTTTTTTTTTTTACTTTGCATCATGAACATCAACATTGAAGAAGAAAGAAGGAAAGTAAGCGGGCACCGTTCCAATAACTGTGACCGATATTGCAACTACATGAATATACGAATGGGATAGATCAGAGGTCATACGAACAAACGCGCCGCTGTAAATTCTGCGCCACAGTGCGGCTCAATGTATTTATCATGGGTTACGTACCAACGTCTCTGGAGTGTTATGTGCCATGTTTACACAATGCTTCATTAGTGGGGCGTTGGTATATATATCGCGGTGCTTTCATTCATATTCATTCGAGTCTTACGACCGTCCATTCACCCTCTAAATTAAATACCCAATGAATAAGGTTTATTATATTTGCAAGCCACTATAAGAATTGATATATTTATTGTATCAGTATTATACATGCACATGTTCAGATTTTTGTTTAGCTTTATACTACATCGGTAGTCACTATCTAGTTGTATGTTGAGTTTTTCGGTATTTTTCGAATTGTTTGTAAAATTTATTATCTTGTAGTTTTGATTGTAAAGACATAATAAAGAGGGTCGCATACGGCTCGTGTTGACACACCCCAATAGTGGTTGCCTGTTACATGATAAATGTTTTGTATTCGGTTGAGCGGGGCAGCGAATTAGAATATAATAAGAATTACAATGCGTTTAAATCCTTAGCCGCTGACAGCAATAAGAGAAAAAGATTTGATCTTGGGCTTACCTTGACCTAACTCATTTATTTCCGTATTTCTTTTTTCCGAATTCTTTTCAATTTCCTTAAAAAGACAACAAAGGAGAGTATAAATGAAAATACATCACGCTTTACGTGTACATGTTTAATTTTTACCAAACTCATTCTTTGTATATCGCTGTCTCCTCTGGAGTGCTGACCATTTGAATGTGATTAGTTTCGAAATAGTTACCTCATATCCTAAATGTAATTCTTCATAATCCTCCAGGAGGTGCAATGACGTTTCTGAAACAACAAAAAAAAATCAAACCAGTTAAATATTTACTTTTAATACTTTTTACTTTAATTCTTTTTACATTTCAAGACTAATCCATAGTTTTATATTTCCTCGCATATTAAATAGAGCGGTTTTCAATTGAGTGTCGAAAGTAATTTCGCAATTGTTTTGGTTTTGCGTGGCTAAGCTTTGCGATTGGCTAAAAAATCTCGCGCCGCTTTCTCAACCAATCAGAAGTTAAACCAAAACCAATCGTGGCGTCATCGCCCACGTTTTCCCGCGCTTGGCGCCGACTACATGTGTTTGCTTCGCGTTCTATAAATTAATTCATCGGATTGTCTGCGTCTGTTGTGATTTGTCAGAGTATATCCTCAAAACGGCAAGGAGCCAAATCAGTGGGGAGAATTCTAATAATTATGTTATATAATTATTCATGTTATAAAGATTGGAGAAATTAACGTTGATCTCATTAAAATAAACCAACCTTTTTCCTTCTGAAATCTTTCATTAAAGGAAGCCATTTGGTATTTTAAACTTTCTATGTCGCTTCCAATGGTTGATTGTATCCCCTGAACGATAACAAAACATAAACAAAATCTCTCAGCAGACCTATTATCGTGCAACTAAATTGTACGTCTTGTCAATTGTTTTTTTTTTTTTTTTTTTATATATGTATAAATATTTTTGTCAATAGTTCTGCAGATTTTCTGGTATAGGATGTCTTTCCCACTTATGTCCAGGATTGCAGATAATTAGATGCATGGAAAATTTTGATATCCAACACGAAGTGTCCGGTTAAGTCTAAGTGTTTACCATCTTTTTTGAAATGTAAGGTAAGCATTAGTGTTAGTGTTATTTTTAGGTTAGGGTAAACGCACGTGTTTATCTTTACTTAAAAGGCAGAATTTAGGGGACACTTCGTGACGTTTTTTGTCTGTATTTTTGAAAACAAGTGATGTTGAAGTTGAGTAGATGAGCAAGAGGACACTTTGTGACGCTTATTTAATTTGCCATGCATCTAATTATCTGCAATCCTGGACATAACTGAGACCTCCTGAAAAGCAAAGTCAAGTTCAAGACTGCCATACCATGTACTTATCATATGACCAGTTTGAAGACAAAATTAGTTACTAAAATTGCTCGAAATTTTAACACGCGAGGCCGTACGCTTTTGTAGTAGGGCTATACGGCTTTTATCCGGCCCCGCTCGCGCCAATGCGTACGGCCCTCATACGGGCTTTCATCAATAGTTTTCTAAAGGAAAGGCTCGCAAGGCCGTACGGGTCACATGATAACAATTCTCTTTTTATGTCTTGGATTTATTAGCCATTATTTGTCTTCTCCGTTCCAGTTAATATGCTTAAGTTCTCGATGAGGACCGTTGTGTATCCTTGTGTATCCTTATATCGGGTTCCTATCTGTGTACAAACCCGCCTGTTACAAGTAAATTTTAGATTTGAATACGAGTACGAGATTGAGTCCCGAGTCCCGGTGCGAGTACGACTTTCAAGCCAGTCGCGTCCCTAGAGCTGTTAATCCTTCCTGTGGCTGACCAGAAGATAAGGAGACTAAAGATATAAAATTGTGCTGATAAATGATTATCTAGTCGTGAACTAGGTTTGAAAAGTCGTGCTCGTTCTCAATCTCGTACTCGTAGTCCGATCTAAAGTTCGCTACTGTCTCTGGAAAGAGCGCATACATGTATATAACACATATAGTTGCGTGAAAATTACTTAGGTAAAAGTAACGTTGATTGCGCGGAGGAAGTAAAATAAGAGATCAGAAGAGAGTCCCGCATACTCTTTGTAAATTTAACAAGCGAGTTGTCTTCAATTTTGTATGTTGCATATATTGCGAATCGTTGCAGTCTAGATTTGTGGGCAGACCTGCACCTTTCGTGACGCATCACAGGATTGGCTAAGAAAGCAATAGAACAAACAACACAACAATGGCCCCTCGCCCTAAAAACAATAGAGGTGCACCTCATCCAGGTCGAATGAAATTAGAGGTTCCGAAGAGGTGCAGGCCTACTAAGATTTGTTGAGTTGATCATTGAAACGCGCTCTTGCGCACATCCACGTTCCAATAAAACTCAGCTTTAGAATTATTAGTACAATTATAATGCAAAATAAAAAGCTTTCTCTAACATTGACTAGAGCTCATTGAAGAAGACATACCATTAGCTTTGAAATTTCTTGGTCTTGCATTTCAAACTCCTTGATGTCAAAAACAGCCTCTTCAAACTCCTCTTGTTCCTTCGAGAAAGACAAAGAAAACCAACTATTTGCAAACCTGGATTCAGCATGTATAGACAGGTCATTGGCCGGATGTTAAAGCGATAAACGCAATGAACAACGAAAAGATGCAAATATTCAACAGTGTAAAAACAGAACGTTTCATATTTTGAACTGAATTTTGTTTACTTTGTCGGATAACAAAAACGACAGGAAAGAAAACTCTGAGTCAACCAAAGGAGTTAGTCATCGCATTAATCAAAATTAAAACAAAATTCTCGAATCTGATTGGTTATCAGCAGGCCCGATTGGAGCATTAATATGACAGTTTACGAGTCATGCTTGTAATAGGACGATGTAATTGAGCAGTACGCGTCATTTGCGCGCGCTATCCTTTTTCCATGCATGCATCTCGGTGAAAAACACACTCAATTTTGTTAGAGTTATGATTAATTGGTAACAGGACTTCGTGTCGTCCAATTGCAATCCTGTCTGTAATCATACTCGTGATTAAACAAATCGGACTCCCGCGATTTTGTTAATCAATCGTATGATTACTGATACAGACCAAATCGGACTGTTAATCAAACCTGGTTTATTACCGTCATTAATATCTAGTAATGAAATAGAAACTATGGGCGAGGCATACAGAGAGACAGTACCCATAACATGGTTCGCTACACGGAAAATAACTGAATGATCTGGCAATGACTTTAAATCAGGCTAAGTTTATTTCGCTGTAGATGAAAGATTGCTTGATTTACTTACTGCTATGAGTAGCGGCTCGTAATGCAGATCTTCTAACAACAAATTGATGTAAAGACCCGGAGGTTGAACATCGATGCGGCCCGGAGCAATGTCTCGCCTATCCTTGACTGAGCCGGAGGAAGCAGTGATTAAAGTACATGTTGTAGCGGTGGCATTTGATAAAGCACATATAATAATGTCAACAACATCGCTATTAAATGACCCGTACAACATGTACTGTTCCAACTGCTGCATCCAGCCATCAGTCAGATAGGGACCATAGAACTCCTGGTGACGGTAGATCTCATTTACCGTGTCAACCAGGAGTTCAACATAGTTGTTGTACTTGGTAATTCCCTCCGCCTGCAGGGCCTGTTGGAAAAATTATATGAATTAATGAATAAGGTTATTATTCATTCAGAATCATTTACTTTATAAGTATCTAGAAACACTTTATAACTGAATGGTAAACAGCAAGATCAATTGCTTACCCTCAGCCATGAATGCATTAAACAATATCCGTCTCTTGGGGCCGATTCACGGCGTAATCCCACGAGACTGATTTGGTGGTCCAGGCGAAGGGAAGAGACATCCGGGCCGCTATCCTTGGAGTCGCTGACCGGGGCTTCAGCAGAATAAGGGGGCTTTTTAGAGCTATGAGCACAAATGAACAGAGATCAGAACGTACTGAGAACTCTTGTACCATATCTGCATGTCTTTCCATGCTCATCTCGCATCTCACCACATCTCATCTCGAGGAGTTCCACCGGGTTCCTCCCGGTTCGCACCGGGTTTCACCGGGTATTCCACTGGGGGTTCCAGCGGGTTTTTCCGGGCCACCGGGTTTAACCGGGGGCTTCAACGGATTCTCAAAGAGACTACTGCAAATGCAATGCCATGTTCAGCAAAGTCAAAAACTGGGTGCAAAACTAATGGGATAAATTTTCACATTTCTTCCAAAAGTTGCCATCTACTTTGGACATACTCTTTTTCCCTGCTTTGCCATCCCGACCTCTACCCCACCCATCCTCCCGTCATCGCTCGCCAAGTAGACATTGTCGATACATTTGACCAAATCCCTCATAAAAAATTACAATGCAAGTTGTCAGTTAATGGCTTGATCCGGTGAGCAGAGGGGTAAAAATATCACTACACCTTCTCACCTTTCCCTTTCTTTATTATGTTATTGTTATTTCACTTTGTTATGTTGTAATGCTTTTGCAATACTGTAAGGATTTATAGTCATGCAAATAAAGCTACTTCTTGTTGTTGTTGCTCACAAAGCAAGGTTTAATTTCGATTGCCCTTAAAAAATTTCCATCAGTAACCCTGTTTTATTTTTTAATTTGTTGTAACAATATGGCACTGTTATACTTAATAATTACCTCAAAACATCTTTCTTTGGTTGAGGCTGGAAAGCCACTTCTTCTTTATAAGAATAAAATAAATATACAGGATTTAACTAATACAGTACTAAAATATACAGGATTTAACTAATACTTAAATATGAACTTGTTCCAAGTGTTAAGACTGTAAGGAAAGGGGTAAAGGGGTTGGGGGGGGGGGGGGGGGTGTTATTTGACAAGTTTATTAAAGATGGCGAAATACATTGCGCGATCAAGGTTAGAAAAAGTCATAAACAAGTAGTGATAAGCAAATGTACGAGAAAAACACGGTATTAAAACTATTACAAAACTAAAAACAGCAAAAAGAAGGCAACCTCATTCAAAAGTCGAGGGAAAATGTCATCGTGATGCCAAATGATAGAGAAAAAGCTTTATTTTTGCAGTGAAGAAATCGTCATCTTCAATAACTTCGGTTTTTTTTTCGTGCCAGCATTTCAGAAAGTTGTTTCTTGTTCTATTCGCCGTTCCGTGGTTGCGCGGGAGATAGGGTCAAGTTACGTGTCGCAAAGCATCATATTTAGGGCTGTTTTGGGGGACGCAAAGCGCCTTTCTCTGTGATAAATATCCCAGAATGTCACAGTCGCGCTGTACCACAGAAGCTATTTCCCTCTTATTACATAAGGCATGATGATACTGCGCATAATTTCCAGCGTCCCTCGCGCAAACATGAGCGCGCGCACATTCAAACCAAAGAAAATTGACTATAAAGCGCAGTTCTCCTGAGAAATATGTAACAAGTATCTCCTAAACTCATGGTGAGTTTTCGTAATTCCGCATACTTTAATTAAGCTTTGCAATCACCGTATTTTTTCTGAAAGCGCTTGATGATCAAATATATCAATGTCACACAGCTGTAAGCTTTCTTTACGACGCTGCCAGGAAGCACAAAGTATCGAATATTACAAAACGACTTTCATCGTTTAATTAAGTGACCTTTCTTATCTTAAAATTAATACTGCATAAAAACGTTTTCAACTGACCTGGGAAGAGATTCATCTTAGTACAGCGCAACCAAGCCAATGAAGTTGGACAAAACTAGAGGATTTTTTAGTCTCTGTCTTTTCCGAAATATAAGAAGACAACACTCGCTTACCTTTATGACGTCGAATGGAATTACTATCAATCAGTGACCTAATTTGGCAAGGCAGAACGTTCTAATGGAACGCCAGTGAACACTCCTTATTGCTGGCGAGCCTAAGTGAGACAGCACACTATTTGAGAGAAAGGGGTGAAAATTCTCGATTTTTTGGATGTCGGAATTAGTGACGTGAGGGCTACGTCACGAATGTCAATATTCAATCAGATAAGTAGACGCCTTGCGAAGTTTATATATCATGTTTCTGTTGTCAGATGCATTCTACCAGTTTGATCAATATTAACATTAAAACTGTTTATTGTTTTCACATATTGATGTCGCTCTTTGACTTATCTTCAATTAAATCTTTCACACCCTTCACACTGCTCACAATAGGCCATTTGCACGATGACGTCATATGACTACAACTACCAGAATCCTTCAGTTTTTTGTTTTGTAGTGCAAATTAGGGCTATTGTTATTTAAACCGCACTGGGATTACAAAATCTAAACTAGTATACCTAATAGGTAGAGGAGTGCTGCCCAGATGTCATGTATCTAACAAACAATTACAATCGGGCAATGAAACTATAAGTTTATTTGGCTATGATTGTAAATAACGTAAAATAAACAGCAACATAAAATTAACTGAACAATTACAGAAATGATTTTCTCATTAGTCCTTTTTGTTTGGTTGGCAACAATTTGTTTGTTTATTTATCACTGAAGGCCGGTTGTGCTTTGAGGTTTTCTCAATATGTTGATCGAGCTGTTACAAGTATTTTAATATTTTAAAAGGTGGCTGAACACAGTTTCACTGTACCTATGCGTCATTCATTGTCATATTAAAACCGCTAACGTCTGGGCGCCCAAAATTGGTGAGGCTTTTTGTTGAGCTTTTAGGGTGTTGCCATGACAACACGGTGGATTGTAAATCAGCCTGCAATATTTGGTTTCGTTTATTTTCAGAAAATCTAGTCATTAGATTTTGTCCATCATTTGTCTCCAGTAAACTCTTTAACATATTTGCATGTCACTGGTCTCATGTAATTTTGACAGAGGGATCTGCCGTAATTTGTGGTTTAATATGTTTGCGTTTTGTAAAAATCTCCCTTGTTAGATTTCAAATTTTTGATGGCAGGTGAGTTTAGCATATTCGGAACTATTATTGTGCCAAATTTAGTGAAATTCTAATGAGTTGTTCCGTAGAAATCAGCACGTTTCCGGGGAAAGTCGGCAACTGTGCATGCGTTGCATTTGACTGGGTTCTCGATCCGAAGACAAAAACGACCAAAAAGGTAGTGTATTTCCTCCATGGTTCTATATTTTATCTATTGATTCAACAAGCATTTTAACGAACAACAAATTGTTTGATTTTAAGACGAAAAACAACACTTTCGCGGTACACGCTGCGCAAAATAAAATGATCGCTGAATAGGCGCCACGTTTGTTTTTCTCAAAACTCTGCGCGCGCTGACTCACGTAAGCAGCTGAAATTGAAGAGCGCGCGCAAACTGTGTTTAGCCACCTTAAACAAAGGCTCCTAAGAGCCAACCCGTGAATAAGAAATACTAAAAAAAGGAGGTCCTGAGCGAGACTTGAACAGGACCATCCGACTGTCATGCTGCGCGTCAAACCACTTGGCCATCGTGACCACTGACATGGAAGATAAATTTAATTACTTCAAGGTAGATAACTATCAAAACGCATGTCTCGGTTGAAAAATCCGTTTAGATCGATAAGACTCCAAATGCGAAACATCTTTAAGCTTGTTGTTGTTTATATTTAGTTATTGTTATCGCTGGATTCACTTTGTTCTTGTTACGAAACGCATTCGTAACAAAGCATTACGTCACTAAGTTTACAGCTGATGGAACGTAGCACGAACGCAGCAGATATATAAAGGCAATGGGTGTGCAAGGCATTGTGGTAAAAAGCCAGATGCATTGTGGGTAGAAATCGAAAATTTTTGTCCCTGTGCTGATTAGGTCTGCTGCCTTTGCTCGCTCGCTTCAGGCTCGCTCGCGCGGCAGCAATAAGAAAGGAAAAACGAAATGAATTCTGGTAGTTGTAGTCAAATGACGCCATCGTGCAAATGGCCTATTCTCTTCAACTAACCTTATTCTCTGCATACTTAACGTACTTCTGCTCTATCAAATTAACAGCTTTCCCCTCGCCGGCACTCACTTTCACATTGAAACTTCTAGTTTATATAAGCAATTTGAAATAAACGCTTTTAACTCATAAACGGTTCATGATTATTCATTAATTTTATGATTATCACAGGTTGGGCAGTCCATTGACATATTTCCTTCTTATCACATTATCCAATACTGCTGTCCAAAATCATACCAATAACAAAATCCTCAATTTTGATTGGTCATTCTCATGTCCTTGACTGGAGCCCAGTCTAAATATGATAGTGGATATAGGGACTCCAGTTCAAACTCTCTACTTGACTATGAAAGGATATGTAATATTCTGGCGGATTTACCCCTACCCCCACTGTCTTGACATAGCTCAAAACAGGAGTTGAATGTCTGGTTGTCTGGTGATTTGGTTAAAAAATCAATGACTGAATTGGCTTATATAAAATCAACAACTTGGGCATAAAATTAACTGAAAATCGATAGACAAAGTTCAGTATCAATGCAAGTTAACGTTAAGTGGGGAGGTGTTTCTAATTCTTACTGAAAAAATAAACTTTTATTGGCCTTTTATTAGTCTTTCTTTTCTTTTTATTTATTTCTAGACGCTCAGAATAACAAGATAAAAGCTAAACAATTTTCCCGCGAAAACGGGCGCGTTTCGTTAGCAACGCTAACGCCAGGTGAATACTGCGTGAAATGGCGTCAGCCCTATGTCAGGAATTTATCCTTTCGCATTTCGGGACTGAATGCAAAATTATAGGACTCCAAGACTGCAGCCAAAACCCCACGGAAACAGGACAACACTTAACCAAAGCCAAACGGGACTGTAAATTGCATGATTGCAGAAATACAGAACCACGGTAATATGGAGATGAGACCCAGAGCCCGAGTGGACAATAAGACAGAAGAAACAGGGAAATATAAATTGCATGGAGGATAAAAAATGGGATGTAAGCGTAGAAACGCGAGAAGATGAATTGAAGGAGTTAAAAAAACGTTATAAGCATTTTGATTAAAAACTGAACAAAACAAAACAAAAAACAAGCTAAGCTTATAATTCTTGATCACTGAGCGAGAATTTGCAATTCACCATCCACTTAAGCTTAGCTTTAGTGAGCTCACTAAAAACTTAAGCTTCTTAATAAACAACATAGATTGATAATAAGCTTATGGAAAATATTTACCTGCTCAGAAGGTCTGTCATTCTCGTCAGGGGGAGTGTGAACGGACCAGGTAGAGAGATTAATTTTAGCAAAACACTCCTCCCGAAGTAAGCTTAAGCTTAATTAGCTTAAATAAGCTTAAGCTTATGCGCCCTCGAGACAGGTAAAAGCTAGGTAAACTTGCGATGAAATTGACGACTTATTTGCCAAATTTAACCGGTAAAGTAAAACTCTCTACCTCATGTTTCAAACCATGGTACCACAGCTGGCCCTACGATAAGCTGACTGTCATCAATCTATGTAGTTTGTGTATACGGTAAAACTAGTCTTTTACCTCAGTGTCCAGGCATTGAAGTTGGTTTGAGCTCTCTCCTTTGACTCAGTTTGACTAATGCCGTAATTCAGTGGGCGAAAAACTGCAGACACGTGCGGTGGCTGGAGACTAAAAGTAGCTGAGCCATAAGTAAATAGTAGTCTTTTCATTCACCAGATAGCCAAGCATGGAGAAAGCATGGAAAGAAAAACAACATTGATCATTTCGGCTAGTCTGCTCGCGACATTTTTTGTACGCGCAATTTGAATTCAAACGACGGATCAGGACCTGGGACCGAGCGCGCACACATTTTAGCAGTATTTGATGTATGAAATTCAAAATAATTAAGAGGAAGGATTTTAAGTATGAGAAAAAAAAACAGTGAGTATAATCATTAGAGAATTAATGGCGATGATTCATAAGAAAAAATTTGGTGAAATATAATTCACTGAATAAAGTTTTTTTTTTTTTTATGAGGGGGGGGGGGGGGGGGAGGTGTCAAGATCCAACTTAACAAAGAAAGTGACCATACCAGCACAAAAGTGCTGCATCGTTCTACAGGCATTTTGCATTGTTGCGACGAGGCAATTTGCATTGTCGGAAAAATAGATCAACGATGCAATCACCAACACGGCTAAAATGCCTCATGATCATCAGCCAAGAAAACGCCTGTGTTGAAATGTTTCTGCTTTTTTCTGCCTCTACATAACATGTGGAAATACGGAAATTTGTGGTGTTTCTCAGTTTTATGTTTTTGTATTTATTTTCTCATTATGATATGGGTATTCTGGAGGTGCAAATCAGTCTAGTTAAATGCAGCCTAGTTAAATAAATGATTAATTTAATATTAATAGATAAAAAAGAAAACATATCTCCCGATTTTATTAGCACACAACAGAAAACCTGTTGGGTAACAGTACTTTATTAATCAGGGTTCGTACTCTTTTCAGATTTTTAAATTCCATGACTTTCCATGACCTTTTCAAATATTTCATGACAAAGAGTTTAACAGTTGTTTTCAAAATTTTATCAAAACGATCATCTTGCCTTATTATTCCCACAACGTATGCTGCCTTTGTGATTTTGTACCATGAACATAATTTTCCATGACTTTCCATGACCCACACTGAAATTTCATGACTTACCAATCTATTGTAGATCAATTATAGGCGCGGGAGCATTCATTTAGCACGTTTTATGAGCATTTAACTAATGTAAACAATGGTTGCTAGGGCCGTTACTACAGGAAAATTATATACCACTATTCAGTTATCTTATAGTTCACTTGTTTAGTGCTGCAAATTTAGTGGAATTCTTTCAAAATGGGATTCTCAAGTGTTTAAAGAATCCAATTTTGCCATTTTCAAAAAATCGGTCGTTGCAAGCTAGACATCATTTATATTTATTTTTTGGACTATAGAGCCACCTTAAGTCAGCTTATTCTACTATTTCATAGCTCTGAGTGTGGCCTGGTTTCCAGGCGTTTCTTGACAGCTGGTATATCCCGGATGCGCTCGTAAAACCCTCGTAACAAAGGAAAATCTTCCAATTCTGTTGGATAGCCGTTGATCTTGTCTTTAGCAACCCAACTGTTCATAAAGTTAAAAAAGGATATGTCCGCATAGCTTATCTGAAAACAAAAATTGAATTTATAACATCCAATAAGTTCAAAATAACATAAAATAATCAAAATTAATGCTAACCTTATTCTCATGTGGTGGCTAGTGTAATGTGCTTTGGTTTCAATGTACAGCGGTGTTATTACCTGTATATCTTTTAAACTCTCTAAAAACTGACTGCCCCAACCTATACTGAGTTGGGCCTTTTTCATCCATCATCTCTCTCTAACTATTCACACTGGCCAAGATATTCCACAGATGCTGATTAAGCACTGGAATGTGACAAAAAGCACGGAACTCCCACCAATTAATATAATTATTCCAGACTATAACTGTAAACATGCAGTCACATCTTGTGGGCCTTTTTTGGTGTAAAACCCACGGCCACTCGTTCGAAAGGTGCCCTCAAGAGAAATAGGGATGGGGAGTCTGGGTTGGGTGGGGTGTATGTTGGTAGCTGGGAAGGGTCTTTAATTGGATAATTTTGAAGTGCAGCCCACCCATCCACTTGCGTGATATCCTTCTTACCCTTTGCTCCAGATCCATCTCATTGTTCATACACAGAACAATGGGTCAGTGATCTTAAAACAAAGGCCAGTTTGGATATTCTACAATCATCAATGACGTACGCTAACTTATTACACTTTTAGTGCACCATGGAAATAAATTCATATCAACTGCGACAGAAAGAACCAAAGAGAAAGAGGTCATCACAGTTATGCAGCAACCAAAGTAGTTGCAATTTCGGCTTGAAATTATACCCATAAAGGATGAACATGACATCGCACAAATGAAAATTTTGCTATAATAATTATACATGATTTATATTCAGAAATGGAGCCAGAATTTTTCCAGAGGTACGCACAATCAATCAATGTCCCTGCCTCGAATAGCGTTTTTGCTAATTTGCAGGGTAACTGTATTTAAGTTTATATCTCTAATAAAGTTTTGTTTGTTGTTGTTGTTGTTGTTGTTGTTGTTGTTGTTGTTGTTGTAGCACTCCCTCTACCTCCTCCCCACAACCTCAAATCCCAAATCTTTCTCTTTTTTTAACTTTTTTAGGTACGCATGTGCATATGTGCGTACAGGTAGCTACGCCCCTGATATTGTCCCATTTATTTTCTCATTAACAGTTATGATACATTGCAAGTTAGTGACATGGGTTTACATACACTGTATTTATTAGTATACCAGCCTACTTTTTTGCCAACAAAATACCCCTGTCCACCATCATTGGCTTCTAAAACATTTTGAAGATTCTTCAAAGCACCAGGCAGAGACTCCTGAAACTCTTTGATGAGCCTTTCCTGCAAAATGATAACATGCTCAGCCAGGTATTAACCCACATGCTACAGTAAACAAGCTCAGTATAATTAGTCTCCCACACAGCCGTTATTTGTCTCGTCACGCGACGCTCGTCCCCAAGTGGGGAGGAGCGTTGCATGACGAGACAAATAACGGCAGCGTGGGAGACTACAGTATAACTGACAATTGAGAAACATCAAAAAAGGATTTTAAAAGAACAGTACTGTTCACTGGCTTTAATTTAACTAGTGTCATCCACAGAGAACTCAGGATAGTTTAAATAAAGAAGAGCAAAAAATTGGGGAAGAGATGTGTATGATGCACATAATCATGGGTCATGCGAATGAACCAAACCAGAGGTCAACACTTTAACAGTTACAATTAGTTTTGACATTGAGTACTAAAACATTTAGCTCCATGACAATATGGTCTGCCTACCTTAAGTGTTGCATCTTTTTCAAACAGGTATATTGTCCTTTTAGCCCAGATGTCCATAACTGCATCAACAACCATGTCAGCGATTGCCTTGTCCATGTTACTGTCAGGAGATAGACCTAAAAGATAAACAGGATTTTACACAAAATAATATACAATGTTGAAATTTACACACAATATACATGATTGACATTGATATTAAAACACACAACTGCTATTGTCATGTTATACAATATCCAGTAGGGTTACAGCTCTTCGAAACCTCTATTTTCATTGGCCTGGTAAAACACAGCTGCTATTGTTCTTAGCGTTAGGGTCCATTGTTGTGTTGTTTGTTCTATTGTTAGCTCTAAGGGTTGCAAACCAATGGTGTGAGACCTTACGAGAGCTGCAAAATCACCCACTCTATCAAATCTCATTGTCTACTAAGGTCGCCTTCTAAAATCTATCCTGTGTCTTGATGAGGGCTGATCAGCCAGTTGGTAGGCCCAAGCTTTGTTTCACTGAACTCCGTAAACAACATCTAATTCTAAGGGACTGAAAACTTCTTCAGTCTTCTGGATTTATCTGAATGGAGAACATGTGCCAGAAGTATTGAGCTTTTGACAATTGAAGTTATTTGCACCTGACATCGCTACCACCTACAACATGACATGTACAAACATGTACTTGTACATGTAAGGTTACATGTAAAGTGAGGATGGAGATATATTGACATAATCACAGCACCACCCTCTCCCCCCCCCCCCCCCCCCCCTCCAACCTTTTACATGCTGAATTTTATATATGCATATTAAAATGCCTCGTTCATGAAAACCTGCTTAATATTGACACCTCAGTAGCAATACAGACAGTTTTCATGGTCCCAACGATGTCCGTATTAACAGTGTTGGACCGTATGTTCAGCTGGCATGGGATGAGAATAGAGTAGAAGAATTAGCAAGAGTGTAAAAAGCTAATGAAAACATGTCACACTAGGATGACAAAACTTGGCAGTCCTAACATTAATTTAGTTTGCTCAGTATACCACAATTTGCCCCATCACATATTATCCTGCATACCCCTCAAACTATTTTGTGTGTAATTTATTACCAATACCTACCACAGACTGACACAGCACAACGGGCTTTGGTCTGGCTTCATCTTTTATTTCCAATAACGGCATCTGACCAAATGGAGCGATACCAGCTGAAACATCACCAACAAAACATCAGGAAGCCACTCATTTAACAACTGATATGATACAATAAAATCTATAAAGAGATTTAAAGGGGCTAAATCACCATTTTTTTGTTACTTTAAAAAGCCAAAAAACATCCCTGGTGAGAATCTTTGTTACTTTAAAAAGCCAAAAAACATCCCTGGTGAGAATCTTTGAAGGATCTTTAAGGATCCTTAAATATCTGCATGAGGATCTGTGAGGATCTTACTGAGGATCTCAATAAAGATCTTTGAGGATCTTTTAAATTCTTGCAGATCTTTAAAGATCCTTGAAGATCTTTGCCAAGAATTTAAAGGATCCTTGAAGATCTTGGCAAGATTATTGAGGATCTTTGCCAAGATCTTCAAGGATCCTTTAAATTCGTGACAAAGATCTTCAAGGATCTTTAAAGATCTTCAAAGATCTTTGCAAGATCCTTCAAAGGATCTTATTAAGATCCTTGAAAGATCCTTATAAATTCTTGAGGATCTTAAAGGATCCTTGCAAAGATCCTCATAAGGATATTTAATTGCTAGGATCCTTTCAAGATCTTCATCAATTCCTTGAGGATCTTTGTAAAAAATTCTACAATAAATTGCAGATGAAGAATCTTTGAGGATCTTTCAAAGATCCTGTGAGGATCCTTTAAAGATTTTTATCTTTAAGGATCTTTGTCAGGTCTTTGAAGATCTTCTTCAGTGAGGATTTTCACCATTTTCACCATCAGTGAAAACCCCAAAATAATGGTGCTGAGTTTTGTTTCAAATTATTTTACTAGTGCCTAAGAGAAAAATAAGTGTCTTGGGCTGCAGTCATGGCTAGGGTGGAAATGAATAATGCATCTTGAAATAATTGGGCCATTTTTTTCAAGTTTATCGCTTGTGGCTTGGAAAACTCAATAAAACTCTGATTATTATTCATTTTCTCTTCTTAAATTCACTTGATATCTTCCTAAGTGCTGTATAAGCATTTTGCGTATGACAAAGGTGACTCTTACAGAAGTTTTAATTTGGGGCAGTTTGACCCCCAAACCTCAGAATCATCACGACATACATGTAGCTCCTTTAACTATAGTGATCATGAATACTTTAATATTCTAAACCAGTTCATAATAATTAATTTATATTACTGATGATCCTTATTGTACACCAAGCCAAGTGCCTAGCAAGTCCCCTACTCAAATTTCCCAAAATGTCCTTTGTGTAGTTCGTTGGCATAAGCAAACCTCTTTGCAATCTTAACAGTGTCCAATGTGTCCATAAGCTGGAGCTGTTAAAAAAGTCCTACAACATATTATTTCGCCAAGCGCAATCCCAATAAAACAATTTCAAAAAGATCATGAGACTGAATATTATATTGCCAAACCAATTTTATGCTGCGCTGGCGATATTTTCAGTACCAAAACATGGGAGCTGTAGCCCCCCTGTCCCCCTGCTCTGCCACCTATGGAGGGTACCGTAATGATTTGATTTAATGCCCGGGGTGCTTATTTACTTTTGGTACCTCAAGGAAGGGCGCTTATTCGGGACATTCGAAGAGGGGCCCTTATTCGAAAGGAGGTGCTTGGGATGTTCCATTTTTTATCCGCACCCTCCCTGAAGATGCCAAAAATCCGAACCCTCAATTTATTGTCGGCGCCCTTTGAAAAATAAAATCCGAAGGGTTATTTTTTTGTCGGCACCTTTGAAAAAAAAAAAAATCCGAAGGCTCCAAATTTTGTTGGCTTCTTTGAAGAAAAAATCCGAACCCTCCTTTGTAAAAACACTCCTTCTTTAGGGGGGGTGTGGATAAAAAATGGAACGTCCCCTTCTTGGAAGGAGGGCACGGTAAGGGTTTTAGAGTCCTGGTGGTAAACCAACACACAATCAAATTCTACAGACTCTTCTTTATAAAACTGAACATTCAGGAAAAAACATGCAAATAAAATTTCAAACTTAAGCTTAACTTATGGGCAATTACAAGAAAACATAAAAAAATGCAAAATAGCAAGACTTGAGAGTGGTGTCATATTACACCCCTATTTTCCTCCTCTCTACAATAGCCAGCAAACTCTGTCCCAAAGGTGGCCGTTGTGCAAGGTTAAACTGTTTTGTAGTAGCGCGACAAAACATATGAAGGGCTGCTGTACTAATAAGTTTAATTAAATTATGCTCAGGCTCGATCGATCGTTCCATGTTTTATAAACTGTACATTTAAAATTGTACTCACTCGCTTTCAATGCAAGCCATTGCTCTTTATCAATGCGACAATCCTCAAATTCCACTCCAGCAATTAAGAAAACAAGCCGAATAAATTCTCCTCGTCCTCTTGATGGAAAATATGTGAGTTTATAAGTCTTTTTGCTCTTTTTGGACATAATTTCTTCCTTGCGTGATAGCTCGCCGCGGGAGGTAAAGAATAGTCACGTGGCAAGATGACCGACCGTGTTGTGACAGGGGTGGAGTGGGGCTGTCACCAGTCGGGACAACGGATGTATGGAGTGTTTTCACTAACGTCATATCAAATTTCAGAAGCAGTTTTTGATTCTAAAATGTTTATGGAATTGTAGAGTTTAAAACTACACATCTGGGCCAAATTTTGAAGCGCAAGAGCATTTCATTCAAGAGTTATAGGCGAATGCGTATAGACATTTTTAGTAAGAAATGTATGGAGCGGCCATCTTGATGTTCCACTTAGGGACACCAACATGTATGGCGGCCAAAAATTCAAAGTCTTAATAACACCAAAAATCAAAAAATATTGTATTCACTATAAGAGGCATGAAATCGGCTTATAAGCATCTATAATTCAAAAATAACGTTCAACTAGTTCAATTTTGTTTATTTTCACGGCTTATCTGAAATAGCGTGACGAATTGCGTGACATATTTACAACCTTTATAAATCGAAAACGAAACATCGTTAAAACCTCAAACTCTTTGTGAAAGATTATAACACTGGTATCCACATACCATGTTAGAAACAGCTTTGTAAGATGTATACTTTAGATTTTTTATTTTTTATGACGTCATGTGCAAACACTCTATAACTTTAAAGGGCACTACATCTACATCTACACGATTTACTTGCAAAATCCTAATGGACATACAGCAAGTTTCACTGCAAAGTGCAAAATGTAAATATAATAGTGCAAATAAAAATGATGATAATTAAAGGAGATAATCATTAACAGCTGCCTTAAATTAAAACTAGTGTATCCAAAAGATAGTAATTGCTGCGGTAAATTTGTTGTAACAATGCTGTTTTATCGTCTCGCTGGTATTACAGAATTTTCTCTTTCATTTTTTGAGGGGAAGCAAAGCAAATGTAACCGGGATGAATCGATGAAAATTCCAGCTAATAAGACTAATTTTGTTTTGTAATTCACGCATCAAGTTCCTGCAATGTCTGTAGAATATTGTTGAGTAAAGGACGCGGGTGTGAAAATTTAGGTTAATTACTGTGTGTTCGCGTCTCCCAAGCTCAGCTCAGGTTTCGCGTCCCCAAGCGCTCAGCTCAGTTCAGTCTCATCGACCCCTGTCGGAGTGATTTCAAAATAAATTTGTCTTTTATTCCGTACAATCTTCGAAAATCTTTGCCATTCAACGGTCCTATCACCATGCCTCGCAGTCCCCGCTCAACTCGTAGTAGTCTTCGACACTTCAGTTCCGATTTCGACTGGGACATGTTGGACCAAAATACTGTATTACAAATCTCGCAGCCAACACTGAGCTTGAAGCAGCAAGCGAGGCTATTGTTCGTGGCGCAGTGCATTCTGGCCCAAAATGTGTTCGTGGCGCAGTGAATTCTGGTAAAAAGCGATCAAATCGAGATTTTTCCTAGCTTATATTTTTTTCTCATATATTTCTCTTAAATCCTGATTATGTTGCTGCTCACTCGCTACGCTCGTTCCGCAGCAATTACTGGTCGAGGTCATGTTTATAATATGTGATGGTAAACTATTCCAAGGTCTTCCAATCATTAATTGTTCTGGACCAAAAACTATATTTGTATTCGTCACTTGATGTTTGCATTTGAATAAATTTCATTGGGTCAGAATATCTAGTTTTCCTTACAGTTTTTTGTTTTACATAAGGTGGGACATTTATCGCTGCTTGGTCGTGCAGTGTCTTATACATTAGAGTTAGTCTGGCAACTTTCTTTCTATACAAAACTGAATGCAAGGCTGGCACTACGGCAAAGGGCAGATTTATTAATGGCCAATATTTCGACTAATTGTACTAGTCTTCCTTAGGGCCAGGGCTATACTGAAAGAAAATATTGTAACGGCTCCTCAAATTTGAAAATTACACGGTTATAAATGATTGGCTAATACATGACATGTAGACAGCGCACTTGTAAACATAAGTCGAAATATTGGCCATTAATAAATCTGCCCTTTGCCGTAGTGCCAGCCTTGCATTCAGTTTTGTATTTTCACATTCATGTGACGCCTGGCACGAGATCTTTCACAAGGAAGATCCGGCAACTACCGGTACCAGTAAGTTTAATTTCTGCGTCGTGTGGACCTCTGCATTCAAAGGTTTTTCTATTTTCTTTCTATGTTTTAGTGTTGGCCAATTGAGATGATCTAGTGCATGAGTAACGCATCCTTCTTGTCTAGAATATGTTTTAATAGCAAAGCGCGCAGCATGTCGCTGTACTTGTTCAAGCCAAATTTCCTGGTACGTCCTCAATGCGGCACTTCCAAATTCCAGGATAGGTCTTAATAAGGAAATGTATGTTTGTGCTTTAACTCTTTCTGGACATGAGTGGAGATTTCTTTTTGACACAGCCTAAGATTTTGTTTGCTTTATTCTTAGTATGTGTGTTTTTCAGTTATAAGTGTTTCTGAGATGGTAATACCTAGGTAAGGGTGATGGTCAAAAGTCTTGAGGGTTTGGCCTAACATGGTGTAATGGTGTATGATAGGGTTCGTGATCCTGTAAATTCGAAGGATGTAGCATTTAGAGGGGTGGAAATTCATTTGCCATGTCTGGGCCCAGGTAACAAGTTTATCTACATCTTGTTGGAAATGAAGAGCATCATTTGTATTATGGACATGGCCATACATAAGGCTGTCATCAGTACTGACACGAATGGGCTATTACAGACTTTCCCTTAGTGTTTTCTGGTACTATTGTGTAACTAATTAAGGTCTAATTACTCATGCGCAAAGCGCAATGAGTTATAAAATGCCCTTCGTTTTTCTTTTTTTGTCACGATTTTGCATGCAAATTTGTGCACGCAGATTTTAGTTTCATTGTTCCCAGGCTTCCGCTTTTCCCTCGGTCAACACAGTACATATTTGACTTCCGGTTTTCAGGAATGACGTCATGAAAAGTAACCCCACATAAACAACGTCATAGAAGCGCCCCACCATCACGCCGCCAACCCCCAAACCACTCTACATTAATATTAGTATTCACAATGTCGCGTATTTATTAAGTTCCGACGAATCGCTGATTTCCTTGTGGCAGCCTTCTTCATAAAAGCAATTAAAAATAGAAACGCGCTTCACACAGATAAGTATAAAGTATGAGAGATAATTCTTGTGAACATGCAGGTCCTTATCGTCTTGTTGCTTTAGAAAAATTGCTTCTTTTCTTATGGTACATTGAAATATATAGACAAATGTTTCCTACGTTTGCGCATGACAAACATTTTCTGTAATTTGGTCTTATTTGTATATAAGTCAGTCCTGTATTTCTCCCATCGAGGTGAACGTTGCTTTTATACACAGCATACAACTTGAGGCCGAATTTGTCGCGATTATGTAGAAATAAGAGCTATTTTTAATCAGAGTTCTTCCGAGGCAAAAATGCCAAACATCGATCTCTCGCGCTGGTATTAGGCAGCTGTGGTAAGCATACTGTCAATTTATTCCCCGTTTCTACTGCCGATTCATTACAATGCCTGTGTCGGAGCAGTCCTCACTGCCTGTGGTGAAAAATTTCAAGACTTTTTTTTTTTAAAGAAAGAGCAATAGAGAGAAACACACGGGAAAACGGCGTCGTCACTGCAGCCCATCGAATTTTTTTAAAAAACATTTGAACTTCGGGACTGGACTTCTGTGGATTATGGACTATGGAATGCGTGTCATATTAATGTCGACTTCATTTGTCACAGAAATAATTCACGTTTTGGGAAGTAATAGACGAATGTGGGATTTGATCGGGAATCAATAAATCAAATATTTAAAGCGAGTACCGAAAAACTGGTGGCTTCAATCAATGCGTCTTAGCGTCTCATGCGCAAGAGTATAGGCTACTTGTAGCCTCTTGTTAAAGTTAAAGTATTAGCCGTGGTTACACTAACCGTTTTACCCATGGGTAAATAGCATTTGCCCATGGGTAAGGACGTTATTGTGTGTAACCGCTATTCCCAGACCGAAACTGCCTTAGGGTTATTTCCATGGATACATCAAAGAGAACAAAAGAACTTCCCATGACAGTTCCTGAACTGAAAATTACGGTTTATCTGCTCCCTGAAGTGGCTTGGCCAATCATAATGCAGAACGCAGCTACTACAGGAAATCGCCTGGTGCTGCGCTTTGAGTTGACCTCTGATACGCTTGGTTAATTGCACGCTTACTTGTAACTCTAAAGTTTTCTTTCCACCAGTGATCGAGTGCATTGTTATTTAGAAGTTGCTGAAACCAATTCTGTGGTCGTGGAAATACCCAAGCCCTCCTTGGCGGCGAGCAAGTTCGTGGCGAGCTCCTAAATGTAAATAAAATGCCGACAAACCTTGAAGATAGCGTAGTTGAAGGCGCCTTCTTCGGTGTCTAATCGCAAAAAAAAAAAACTGCCGGATTGTTGTATTTATCAAATAATAAGCAGGAGAATCACTGAAATTAAGCTTACAAGATCTCGATTCGTGTCATCCATGTCGATCTGTATGTTTTCCGCCAAACTGCATTGTCAGTGAACTCATATCTTATTATATTTTACCCTGGGGAGTCTTTTACTGTGTAACCGCATCCCCAAGGGTAAGATGAAACCTGAGATAAACCGAACCCAAGCCATTAACCCTCGGGAAGGTCCCAAACCCAAGGTGTGTGTAACCACAACTATTGTACGATATAGTTTTGACTCAAAATCCTCATGGCTGGTAACTGAGAGGAGAGCAAATACCAGACGGCATACACCATGTACACGATATGCCCCAAATGAATCAGAACAAGTAATGCGAGATTTGACATGAGAAATCATGAACGGAGGGTAAAATCCTGTGAAGGGGGAGGGGTGAGTACAAATCTTGGTACCATACAGTTTCCTTAACCGTTCAACTCCCAAGGGTGCCGAAATACCAAATTTCATTTTGTAAAGTAACGAAATACAAATGGAGGTTTCATTTGAATGGTCACACCATAGGATTTTGTCTACAAACTTAAAACTTAAAACTACACTACATATCTCCATAAGTGACTCTGGAGGTGAAGCAAGACTAATGTAGGAAGCAGTATGAGCAGGAGCGCATTACTAGGAGTGGCAACTCCCACACTGAGCATATGTCACGGCGTTTTCACAGACGAATTTATTTTTTGACTATATTTTCCCGCGAAAAAGGGCAGTTCGCTACTTGTGATTGGTCATCGGGGCTCTGCGAGTCTGCGGGAGTCTGATATTCGCGATAAATTCAAATCTAAAAATAAATTCGTCTGAGAAAACGCCGTGACAGGAATATAGGGAAGTTGCACGCTCCTAGAAATGGGCTCCTGGTATGAGGTGTTCTGCTTCTCTGTTTTACTGTTACGTAGCACTGTTTTCCATTGTACCATTTAGTGCGCTTCTGCGATTCTCGCTGTTACGGTTTTCAAAAATGCTATTTTTCGGGATCAAAATTCAGTTTAACTATTTTATTTTAACGCCGCTGCTCTCTTTTATTGTTACGTGTTGTTCTGTTTTGCCATTTATACCATTTATTGTTGGGGGAATATTTTATATATAGTCAACTCTCACTTAACGGACACCTCTATAAGAAGGCACCTGGTGTTGGTCCCTGCCGTTTTTTAGTCATTTTACTGTAACTGAACTCTCTATAAGACGGACACCTCTCTCTCTCTAAGACGGACACCTCTCTAAGACGGACACCTCTCTAAGACGGACACCTCCCTGAGACGGACAACGGACACTTTGATCATATTGCAATTTGTTTGTTAAGAGTGCTGAAAAACTGTTACAAATAAACGCAGACGTTTCGGGGATAACCCCTTCAATCATCCATGAGTGACACATACTAATGAAAGGATCATCCCCGAAATGTCTGACTGTATTTATAACAGTTTTTCAGCACTCGATCTTAACAAACAAATTTCAATATTATCATTTAACGTGAGTGCTACGCAGCAAAAACACTGTTTGTGTGCTAACGGATACTTTGAAACCGTCAACGGACACTTGAGAAGTACTTTTTTTTAGTGAAAAATACTTCAAAACGGAAATGTAGGTGCTGAATATAAACAGACGAGTCCACGTTTTTAATATTATATATAAATTTTTGTTCCAGTTTGTAGGTTTTGCTTAAATAAACGACATTAAACAGACTTAAAACAGGCGTGTATTTATTGTGCTTAGGTTCAGCTTTGTTATCCCAGAATTACTGGCGTCAAGTTACCTCGACTCTCTCTATATAAGCCGGACACTTCTCTTAAGGCCCGGTTACACAGGCGATATTTTGTGCAATTTTTGTCACACTTTTCGGTGCAATTTTTGTCGCGCGCAAGTCGCATCTTCAAATCGCATGTGTAAACTAGCAGCGATTTCAGTGCGATTTCGGAGCGATTTGTCGCGCGATGTCGCAGAGGTTTCAAACATGTACGAAACCTGATACAACTTGGCGGCGATTTTTGGGAAATCACAGCAAATCAAAGCAAATGTCGCACCCGAATCGCACAGAAGATCGCCACTAGTTTACACTTGCGGCAAAAGTTAAATTGGAGAGCCCGACAAAAATCGTATGTGTAAACGGGCCTTAAGACGGACAGTTGGGGCCAGTCCCGACGGTGTCCGTCTTCGAGAGAGAGTTGACTCACTGTAAAACAACATTTCCCTTGAAATTATATCTTAAATTACTAATACTCAGATCACTGATATCTGCCCTGTATGTGGCAATGGAGCAAAACTTTTGCTTATATATCCGCCCTGTGTGTCCATACACTGTATGCACTGACTCGACCCCAGTCGTCTCTCTTGGCAAGACGCGGGAGACTCGGGCGGGGGATAGAAGCGGAACGAGAAAAGCGCAACAGAGGGGAGCGCGAGGGGTGATTGATCTGCCCTCTTTCCTCCTTCCCATCACTCCCCGCGCTCTCCTCGGCCGCACTTCTTCCTAATATTAATAGAAGACTGAGAGAAGTCTGAGGACGAGTCAGCTGCATGGAAACAATCCTAAATCTGATGTCATTTCCACTTATCAATAAATATAATCAACAACATCTGCTGGCGGGTTTTTCAGCCATTCCAGAATCTTGGGCTGTGTTCTAACAAGCTCATACCAAGCAGACAAAGTAGGAAAATCTTTCAGCTGCTCTGGGATTCCCTCAGCCTTGCCTTTTAAAAAGTAGCTGTTTAGGAATGCGAACACCACCATATCAGCACATGTCAGCTGTGAAAGAAAAATAGAGAACACTTTTCAGTTCATTGCTTGAGTAAACCGTCTTCCGTTCGCAGCCTCTCTGCGCCACCTTGATGGCATTCTTTGTCCAAAAATGAGTCCAGATCGCCTCTGATTGGTTAAATGGTTATAAAGGGAGTCAATCAGAAACATGACCCACATCTCGGAAGTGTCGCGTCATCAATATGAAATCAATGTAAAGTAGTGATGACACTAGCCTGCGAATACAGCCACCTTTTATCGCTCCCGGTCGCGCGAACACCCCAAGCGGCCGGGAGCGATGAGAAGCGGCTGTATTCGCAGGTAATAACACCACAAAAGAATACACGTTTTCTTTAGTGCTAGCTGTTATAATGATCGCAGAAAAACGAGCCGAGCCACGATTGATCGTGGTTTGAACTTGATAGGTTGAAGTACGTTATGCGTTTTATTTATTAAAACTGCAGTAACACATAGGAACTAAATACAGATTTACTTTCCACAACTAAATACGATTGCTTTAAAAGCGCCATGTATGGACAAAGCTATAACAAATGGAATCCCTTTGAAAGGAATTTATTTAATAATTACCTTATCTCCGATAAAAAATGCCTGGTTACTGTTAGCCAACAAGAACTTCTCAAAATATCTGCACTTGTTCAAAACGTCGTCATTGGCAGTTGCTAAGCCTTTATCCTGTTTAAAAAGAAATACGCAGTTTATATCAAATACGAATTTTAGATGGCGTTCATACATCTGCCATCTGCTTTCAGGACTAACAAAGCCTTTTTTAAAAAATCAAAATGTATTATGGAGTGACCAACCGACATTACAGGCTGACCAACCCACTTTGTCGAGTGACTGAATGAATGGCGTTCCCATATTTGCTGACAATTGTTTAAGGTTGCTGTCGTTCTTTGTTTTCTAATTAACTTCACAGATGAAACAAGCCTGAATACACAATACTTTAATTGAAAGTTCTTGCCTTCTTGTCTTGGTCTTGTTGATTGGCTGCTGCGCTTAACTTGTCTTCTAAATTTGAGATGACGGCAGCTAGCATGTCTGCTTGAGCCTGTTGAAAATTGCTTTTTGGAGCAAGACCTACAGGATACATAATGATGTCAAAAGGTAAATTCGCCTTAATGTTATCCGTAGTATTTCTGATTCTCTTACTTAGGGGCGAACAATACACAACTGGGGAGGGGAGGGGGGGGGGAGAGGGGGAGGGGGGAGGAGGGGAGGGGGGTGATTTTGTCTGTGCTCGAATTTTTTCCTTTGTGTCCGACTCGCTGCTGGAATTCGTTGTTGCTAAAGCAAAAAACAAAATCCTCAAGTCTATAGTCTCCCACGCAGCCGATATTTGTTTTGGGAGGAACGTTGCGGGACGAGACAAACAACGGCTGCGTGGGAGACTACCTCAAGTCCGGCTTTCACGGTTACAGGATACTTCTTTCCAAGAGAGTTGGCTTGCAAGATTTGTTTTTCAAAATCACCCATAGGCCAGCCCCTTAAAAAATGTAGTGGTCGTTGGAAGAATTTTGTCCAAAATTAAATCAATTTCTCCCGTGCGACCAGTTCTTTTATTCTTATTAAACATTGTTTTTCAATGTTGCCAGCATATTTGATTATAGGAACGAAAAGTTCCCGAGCCTTTTTCACTTATGTCCAGAAATGCACGTAACTCCGTCTTTGGGTACTTCATATTACACACTTCATATTACACACAATTATTTGTAATTGTGTTTAGGTGAGAATTAGGTCCAGAGGGCACTTCATGATGTCTATCATAAAGAGCATGAATCTCGTTAGCGTGCATTTCTGGACATACCTCGCCTTTCTTTGAAGTGAATAGCCTGCGTGCCGCTTGCGTGGTGCTTCCATGTAACCTGCGTGGGGCCTGCGTGGGGCGTGCGTAGGGAGTGCGTGGGGCGTGCGTGGTAGTTGCGTGGCACCTACGTGGCAGGAAAAAGAAGATTCAAGCAAGCGGGAGAACCACAAGAACCGCCTTGAGGCCATGTTAAAAGTTTTATGGGAAACAATAACCGATAAAATAATTTAAGTGATAAGGGATAACTCAGTAATCAAAATAAAATATACTTTTAGTGATAATTGAACGTGTAATAATTTTACGTATTTTAGGTAAAATTGTACGAAATCCTGTCGGAATTTAAAAAAAAAAACAATGTTAACGGATTTTCTTTGATTGCGTCCACCAAACTGAAGTTTGACCTTCTGAAATGAAGTGCGATGGGTCTGCTGTAACTCTTTAATTGAATTCCTAAGAGTGCCAAAAATAACAACTCAAGAAAAACCCTAAATTTCAATTTGAACATGCAAAAGTTCTGTTAGCGAAGAATTTCGTCAACATGCAGACTCAAAAGTTAGAACAAAGAGGTTTCGTTTGAATGGTCACACCATAGGATTTCATAAACAGACTCAAAAGTTAGATCGGGAACAAATGGTATTATGCAAAAGTACTGCTGAAGAGGTTTCATTTGAATGGTCACACCATAGGATTTCATAAACAGACTCAAAAGTTAGAACAAATGATACCATGCAAAAGTACTGATGAAGAGGTTTCATTTGAATGGTCACACCATAGGATTTCATCCACAGACTCAAAAGTTAGAACAAATGGTACCATGCAAAAGTACTGCTGAAGAGCTTTCATTCGAATGGTCAAACCATAGGATTTCGTCAACAGACTCAAAAGTTAGAACAAATGGTACCATGCAAAAGTACTGCTGAAGAGGTTTCATTTGAATGGTCACACCATAGGATTTCGTCAACAGACTCAAAAGTTAGAACATATGGTACCATGCAAAAGTACTGCTGAAGAGGTTTCATTTGAATGGTCACACCATAGGATTTCGTCAACCGACTCAAAAGTTAGAATTACATGTATACTACATTTATCAATAATTGACTCTGGGAGTGAAAGCTTTCGAAAGCCGGCGCCAGGAACTAGGGCTGAGTTGTTCAAAGCGCGATTAAGCTAACCCAGGGTTAGCGTCAATTTTGATTCTAGTTAAATACTTAATGAATGGAGATTTTTCCAAAGTATTTTCGCCCTTTAGTTTCGACTTTGACTTGTCTTCGCATGTAGCTTAAAATAAGTTTTTGAAAACACTTCTAACAAAAGTAATTAAATCCACGGTTAAATTTTAATCCTGGGTTAGTGTTAACCGGCTTTCACTAACAACCGAGCCCAGAAGGGTAAAGGAAGCGTAGCGCTGACAGACTAATAGTTCCCAGTGCATCTTGGGCAGTTCTAGTTCTTTGTGGGGGCAAACGGCCAAAATTAAAATTTCAAATTACCTGCCAAACTGTTCGTTTGCCCCCACAAAGGATTGGAACTACCCAAGATGCACTGGGAACACAACATTAGCAAAATAGTCTATTAAAACAAAAAGGCAGTTGTTGATAATTCAAAAAACGACGATTTTCATTCAGAAATCGACCATTGCCTGCCTCTGGTTGAGCCTTCCCTTGGTACTTTGCGCTCTGCCTAAGTTTCCCGAGGGCCTTCTCGGGTTTCTCCCCTCAACAATCCCAAAAAACGCCAGGGTGCGAGGCAGACTGTATTGAATGGAATGTTTCATTAGTAGAACAACTTACCGAGTTCCTTGGCTACAAAACTAAGAATAGCCTTGGACTCCGTGAGAACTTGACCGTCGACTTCCAGAACGGGTAGCTGGCCAGACGGGCTTAATCCAGCTAGCAAAAGGGACAACAATTTACACTGGTGAATCGAGAAAAACGAGCAAGGCAATGCAACAAAAGTCTTCTCTGAAATTTATGATACCAGCAAAATAATCAAAATAAAGCCGACTGCTCCCCCATGGCTGAGGTTAAATACTCTCCCCCCCCCCCCCCCCCCCACCCCTTCCCCCCATCAACTAGAGCCCACCAAATAAGTGATTAGTTTATTGAAAAGAAAATCGCATAAAAAACTGCTTCTTTAAGCTTTGCAACGTGAAGGCGTTATTTACAACTAGATCTCTCGGATACGGCGTCTATACTAGACCCGCCAGTCTAAATAAACCGCCATGTTTAATAAATGTCGGGCGTTTATTCAAAATTGGGTACATCATTCATCATTCTTCGTTACCACATGCTATGTCATTTATTTTTGTCATGGAGATTTTGACGTTCCGGCCCTTGAAAGGCCCTTTTTATAAGACTTAAATGGCAGTTTTCCCTACCTTTTTTACCGCCTCAACGGCGTGTTTTCGGTACCCTTTCCTATTCTTCGTGAAATACCTACCCTTTCATATACTTCAACTCGTGAAATCACGACCCTTTCATATACCTCCAGCCTCAAAAAGGTACCCCTATCGGGCGAAGCATCCCCATATAGCCCATTATAGGGAATACACCCCCCCCCCCCCCCCCCGCCCGGGAGGTTTTGATATAACGAATCCTCGATATAACGAACCAATTTATATTGTTGACATGTGTTCGTAACAACGGAAATATGTAGGGCTCCGCCTAGAAAAATAACAATGATAGACAGAAATAAAACTAGCTGATAACGAAAAATATACAGAAAACAATGACAACAATGAAAGAAAACTGTGATACTAAAATGAATAATTAGTATGTTTCTTCGCGAATGTTAAGGCCATGAGAAACAAATGTTCCCTTTATGTAAACCTGGCGTTAATATATTCGGCGAGAAAAAAAGCTACTCCATTGATTGTTATACATCGTCAATAAACAAGAAGACACTCAAGCGTGCTGTCAATTACCACACACACTCAGTCACTTTCCGGATCAATTAAAAGTTAAACTGACAAGCTGCGAGCAATCCTGTGTAACGAAGCATGGCGTAGACTCTTACAAGCTAATTTTGGCCGCCTTGCTTGATAAACAATTACTCGGATAACTAATTCAGGACTGTGAATATAATCAAACACCAGGACATTTCACTGACTGTGAATATAATCAAACGCCGTGGCATTTTACTGGCACAAGAGAAAAGGATGTGATATAATTCAATGCTTTAAGTACCTTTACCACTAAGCAATTCTACCATAAAAAATATAAACCCGTATAAATCGAGGCGAGCAATTGTTCTTATGACCCTGCCTCTATAAACTTTAATGCAAGAAAGACAACCGGCAGTAAACGATTAAACGCAGAAAACGATCAAACCTCGACTTCTTTGTCAAGAAAATAACATTCTGATACTCACATTGTTTGAGCTTTGTAAACCACTCTTCCGGATTAACCCGAACGTTTTCGAACTCAACGCCAGCGACTGCGAAGACCATTCGGATGCATTCAGCTCTGCCTCGGATTGGAAAGTACGTTAACTTGTAGTGGGGCATTGCTCATAGAAAATATAGAAAAAATGGACCGACCTACTGGTGAAATGAGTACCACGCACGGTAGCGTGCAGTGAAAAGTGTGTGACCTCTGGATCAATTGTCTCGATATTTGACTCTTGGGGATTAAAATATTTCAAAATAGGCGGTTAGTTGACATCTGTTGGACATCCTACGCAGATGCCCGAGGAGGAGGGGGGCGGGGGGGGGGGGGGTTGGGTTACCTTCCTATACAAAATTGAAAAAACAAAATGACGAGGTGCTCGTCGTTCCTTTTAGGGGTCAAAAATTTATAAATTGGTACCACTTACGGTGCTAAAATCTAAAATGACCTTATCGCGGTACCAGGCCCTCCAGCATTTGGGTTTGCCGCGATTTCGATTTGCGACTGGCTGTTGGACTGGCGAAGCCATTTCTCCTCGCGACTTCGCCCCATTCTACGTCTGCTCGCATTCGAAACTCGCGCAAAACCTAAAACGGAAATAATAATTCCTTGGGACACTTGATCAAATATATCTCAACCTCCCTCCCCCTTGTTCAAAATTAGAAAACCGGCGATTTTTGTGTAAAAAAAAAAAACAAGAATTTTTAGCTCTTTCAACTTTGGTAACGGGGAGGGGGTGTACGAGAGGCGCAGTGTCCCGGACATTTTGTCTGGGGCTGTGTTAGGAATGTCACGCCAGCGACTTTACGCTGATGATGATGATTTTTGGCAGGCCGATTTTTCCTCTCGAGTTTCTTCGCTTATTCTGCGAACACTTCCACGTGAAACCATACAAAGTTCCGCTGTTTTGGGAACTGACATTCCCTTTATATGCCTCAAATAATACACGCGAACACGTGTCCGACTATCTATATAACGTGGAAAACCATTTTCATCAGATTTCACTTCCGTGACTCTTCTTTTGCTGATCAATCGACTGTACCTACGTAGTTAACTAACAACAAACGACAATTGTTCCAGAAAACACTGAACAACCCCTTTAGCAAACGGATCATCGGGGCGACACTAAACTCCGAAATAAACATAAACTGCTAAACACCGAGACATGTACACACCTATATATGCTTTACGTCACAACATCACAAAAAAATCAAATATATCTCAACCTCCCTCCCCCTTGTTCCAAGTTGAAAAACCGGCGATTTTTGCGTAACAAAACAAGAACTTTTAGCTCTTTCAACTTTGGTAGGGAGGGAGGGGGTATCCAAAGGGCGCAGTGTCCCGAACATTTTGTCTGAGGTTGTGGGTGCTGTTCGAAAATTTCGACAAGCACCCTGTCATATTTGTTTGATCTCCTCCGCGGCGGGCGCAGACGTTCTGATAGCCAAAACGGTACTTTGAGAACACTCGGAATAATACCAATCGTTTGAGGGTAGACTTCAAATCTCGGAACTTGTGATTGAGCATCGTGATGAAGTGTTGTTCAGCATGATCTCAGTATAGTTTTGCAAGTATTTCCGTCACCACATATCAATGCTTTACTGTTTTGTGAGATTTCTATCCTCTTTCCAAGGGCGGTATTCAATAGGGTGGCAAGAGACGATCATGACGAACTTCAGATCAGACATGTGACCTGAAAATTGCCTAACAGCGTGGGCGCGTAAATGAACGAAACTTCAAATAGCATTTTTTCTATCTCTAGGATAAGAATGGTATTGGCCATTCCCCGTTTCTTTCCATATGCCACTGATATGTATCAGTTTTGGGAAAGTTGCTCTTTGGCCATATGTCACAATTGTTTGTGGCGTGAGCGTTGAGCTATTTTTTTCCTTTCAGCTCTTTCTAGAATGATTAGCTACACATATGAGATAGGTGAAGTATCATTGGACTCTCGTTATGTTTCACCTACGGCGCACTGACGAAGCCCAACAAGCCTGAAACAGCTGTCTGCGTCTGCTTTCTAGTTTTGAGCGCTGATCATGTCAGGTCTGGTCAACCGTAGTGCCATTTCGTAAAGAATGCCTTTTTACATTGTTTGATCGGTCCAGACCTAAGTACTGATCCAATGTTACGCAATAGATCGTTCACGGTATTTGCAGTTTCGTTGACCCAACAGCGTGTCTTTGTTCGCCAAGGTCTTCTATTGCCGCCATTTGGAATACTGACAACACAACACCCAGGCCGAGTGGGAGGGGGGTACTTCCTATAATGGGCTATACTGGGATGCTCCGCCGGAAATGGGTACATTTTTAAGCCTGGCCATATAAAAGGGTGGGGATTTCACGAGTTGAAGTAAAGCCGGAAAAGGGTAGGGAAAACTGCCATTAAGGTAGATAAAATGGGCCTTTTAAAAATACCTCAAACAGACGCTAGTAGTAGTGCTAGTGATAATGCTTGATGTTTTTTCCGTGGATATCGTTCCGTAAATCTATTTCAAGAGTATAGTAAAGAGATGCCGTGTTTGTTTTGTTGGTACATGAAAAGGGTACCATTTTCTATGAAAGGTATATGAAAGAGTTACCTTTTCTGTCAAAAACGGTATATAAAAGAGTAAGGGTTTCGACCTCGGGGCGGAGCATCCCCGTACAAACTTTGTTGAGTATTCCCCCCCCCCCCCCCCCGTGGAGGAGGGGGGGAAGGGGTCTTTACTAGTTTGTTTCCAGGATTGAGGGACAGAATGAATAGAGACCTTGGGAACGAGACTGGCATGCACTGTACTGTTGACAGAAAATTGATAAATGTGGAGATAGGGACTTAATATAAAAACTGATTCAAGCAACATTTAGACTGGAACTGAGTGAAGCGTGATTTTATTTTATTTGTTAGCTAACGCAACTTCATAGCTCCATCACAGAGCAGTTTTTGGCCGTTTCTCAAGCCACGCTGCAATCTTTGGCTCGTCCCTGACTTTTTTATACAGCACAGTAAGGCGTGGAAAATCTTTCAAAGCGTCTGGTACTGCGGGCTCACCACTTCCTAAGTAGCTATTAAAGAACGCGAAGAAACAGATGTCTGCAAAACTTAGCTGTCAATCAAAAAAGAAAGAGAAATATGGTTAGTCTAAATGCTCAGTAGAGTAGCTGATATTTTACAATTAAAGTACAGTCGAACCCCGCTTTACGGAACCCCGTTAATACGGGCACCCCATTAATACGGACCCCGTTAATACGGACACCCCGTTAATACGGGCACCCCATTAATACGGACCCCGTTAATACGGACACCCCGTTAATACGGGCACCCCGTTAATACGGACACCCCGTTAATGCGGACACCCCGTTAATACGGGCACCCCGTTAATACGGACACCCCGTTAATACGGACACCCCGTTAATACCATGGGACACCCCGTTAATACGGACACCCCGTTAATACGGACACCCTGTTAATACGGACACCCTGCTAATACGGACAACCCTTTTAAAACGGACACCCTGTTAATACGGACGCTCCGTTAAAACGGACACCCTGTTAATACGGACGCTCCGTTAATACAGAGACCCCGTTAATATGGACACCCCGTTAATACGGACACCCCGTTTTTATAGACAGTTGTCTTGGTCCCGGCCGAAAGCCCAGCCATTCATGTTCTCTAAAATTTACCCGGCCGCTTAATACGGACACCCGTTAATACGGTTTAAAAAAATATCATACAAAGTTAGCCTCCTCAATACGGAGAATTTGGCTAATTCTAAGCGATGAAAATGTTCTTAAATGCGCCAAGTCAGTCTGCTACACATATACGTCTACTGTCAGTGTGGTTGAAAGAAAATTACGAACGTTTGTCTGTCTCACAATGTTTCGTTTTTTTTTTCCCACTCCCAGAGTCAATAGGCCATTTCCGAGTTACGTTATGCCTCGTTGTCAAAGCGAGGCTAGGTGCACAACCTTTCATATGAAAATGAGTTTTATTTGCATTTGAATAAAAAATCATTTTCATATGAAAGGTTGTGCACCTAGCCTCGCTTTGACAACGAGGCATAACGTAACTCGGAAATGGCCTATTATAGAGACATGTAGTGTAGTTCTAACTTTTTGAGTCTGTGGACGAAATCCCATGGTGTGACCATTCAAATGAAACCTCTTCGGCAGTATTTTTACATAATACCATGTAGTTGTTGCTTTGGTGTCCGTATAAACGGGGGGTTCGACTGTATTTCAGTGCTCCCTATTTTCTTCGACATATCTCCAAACTTGAAATTACGGTATGAATTTATTCAACGCATTGATCAAATGTTTTTAATCTTTAATTTAAGGGAACGACATATAGTTAATAAAGTGCAATGGTTATGAAACTGAGAAATGTGTTTGTTCGATGTTTTTGTTATCGTTTGCCGGCCTTGAGTTCGAACAGACTGACCAATAGAAATGGTGCTATTAAGTTATTCAGTCATAGCGTGTGATCAAAAAACAAAAGATGTGCACGGTCAAGTACGGTTCAACATAAATTGTAACTCCTTTGTTATCGCCATTGAAGTCTGCAAGGTTTCATAACCAGTTCATCGATTAACTATGTTCTGATCGAATCTGAAAAGACTGAAGTCAGACTACCATCTCCCTGTTCCACGCTTCAACCAATTTCCACTATTTGTTTTAATTTGGATATCATTTGAATTCTTATAGTTTTTCTTTTTAATTTGGCTGATCTTATAGGCAGTAGCTTAAACTACAATAGTCAGAAACGCCATTAAACAAAATTAAACAAAACTGTCACATTTAGTCCTCGGTTAGCGATAATCCGGCACGTTTTTAGACCACCGGACCCAAGGACATCTGAAATAAAAAAACACACTCAAAGCAACATATCTGAACTTGCCTTATTTCCAACACAGTATACTTCATCTTTAGGATTTTTTTCGAGAAGTTTCTCCAGGTTCTTGCATGTCTTAGGTACGGTTTCTTTGTTAAACTTGTCCATCAGAACTTTCTATGGATTTATAAATTAACATCATGTTAACAGTGACCAGTGCCTTTTCTCTGAGAAAGAGCCGCTCTTGACTGGCCAACCTAGAATATTCTCTCTCTAAGCTGAGCTATAACTTTATCATGGAAATTTAGGTGACTGCTGACGTGAAGTCGTAAAATATTATATACAGTTTGAACTCTCTAAGCGACCTTTTCTGTAAGTTATAGATAAAATATTCGCAGCAGAATTGTATGAATAGTTTACAATGGCTTTTTCGACAATCTCACTTATATAAAAAAGTAGTGATGAAGCTTATTTTAGCATTCCTACGTGACACTTCATTTTGCGAGACACTTTGTTTTCGTTGTATAGTGTATTAACTTGATCACAGTATTGTTTACTTCGGCTTACGATTATGAGTTTGTTAACTGACCACTTTTAAAAGTTTGTTCATGCAAAACTATTAAAGTAGTACTGGGTACTGGGAAAATTGAACTAACTGAGAGAGTAATTACTGCATACTTTACCTTCTGCTCGGGGTCTGGGTTTACTATCGCGCGCACAATCTCGTTTTCTAAGTCGAAGACCCCTTCAGAGAACATGTCCGCTTTTGCCTGCTGAATATCAGTGCTGGGTATCAAACCTGTTAACAGGTGGAGGTATAATATAAATTGTTGTTGTGGTCACTAGGGCACAGTGGCACAGTACTATTGATTGTGAGTATACTGTATAACCCTTTTCATCAGTCCCTCTTCAAAACCCAGTGTCTCCACCCAGTTTCCCTCCATTTAAAAACTTAGTTGATCTCTTTTGTCTGGCACAGTAATAAAGTTGGATCTTATGATCTTGTCTCCGAGGTGCTTCCCTGAGGATCTCATTAACAATTATACTATTTTTCCAAATATATTGATTGTAACTCATAATCATCTCCTTGAACCAAACAAATAAAAAGTTACATTTGTTCCGATCCCCGGCATTATTGTCTTGAATATGACACAATGAACTCTATGCCGTGTCACTCCGACTTCGTCCACTGCTTATCCGTCATGCATTTTTGATCCTTATAGATTCAGTTCCACGTTCGAAAAACTGAGCACCATATGGTGCCTCATTTGCTATCCCAGTTTGTTTATTTTCTCTATCCTTATTACATGTCTGCTTGTAAATGCATTTCAGTTCTCATTTGATATTATAAGTAGAAATTGAAGGGGTGCGCGGCCGAATAATGCCGTAAGTGACTTTTGATGTAACATCAAATTCTCCCTGTGTTTCATAAGGGAATACAAGGTAATTTGGAATGAGAATCTAGCAGTTTATCAGAAGTCACTTGGGGCATTTTTCCAGGCACCCCTTCAATTGCATACCAAATCGTTTAGCCACGAATCGGAGTATGGTCATTGATTGGCAGAGTGTCACACCCTCGACTTCAAGAAGAGGCAGCTGACCAAATGGACATTTTCCACCTGTAAGAGATATAATATAATGCCACTTGATTAGCTCTCAATATAAAGTTTTCTTTTTTTAATTTGTTTTAGTATCAGGCTGTTAGTCTTGAAACTTCTTGAAAAGTATGTTGAGCTATTTCAACCAAGTTCATGCACTCCTGTTCAAAACGCCGCGTCGATCAATCAAAACAACTGAAACCGTTTTTTTTCTCTCGTTTCTCTAATGTTTGGAGCACGTAGAAACCCGAAATGTTACAGTTCTTATTTTAACAAATATATATACAGTTCTTATTAACAAATGTATCCCATTTAGTGCCTTCCGTCTGTCCAGTTATTTATAAACACCGAGTGAGCCAGTCACAAGACATCTTCGCACAACCTCGTTCCCAGCGCTTAAAGAGAACGAGGTAAATTTCAGGGAGTCGTACTAAAAGGTTGTCATGGGAATAAGACTGCTAGCGACACACTGTAGCCAAGTATAGTGGTTTCCTCGGTTCTGGTGCGGCTGTCAACTTTAGGCGGGAAATCTATGAAGCGAAACGTTTGTTTTTTACTGTTTTTTTTTTTTAAACCACTTACGAATTGCTTTATGCCTCATTATCAAAGTCATGTAATGGGTTTCCAATCAGTTTCCAATCATTTGCGAAAAAAAAAACTCATTAGCGCATCAAGTCTTATTTTGATACCGCATAAAACAACCCGCAAAATGACTTACTGAGGTTATAATCCTTATTAACGATTAAAGATGACTTCCAAAATAATGTGATAAGGACAGAAGCGTAGTTCACTTCTCTCTAGTGGAGACACTTGTGAAGTGAAGCTGGTCTCATAGCAGACAGTCTTTCTGGTTTAACTTCTCAATCATAAATTGGCGATAAAGCCATAAAAAGTGTAATATGATTTTTGTAGCGTACGTGATTGACTTCTACGATGAACGTTCCCATAGTTAAACTCGCGCCCACTCCTTTTGGGTTGTCACTCTTTTTCGAACTGGTCACAAGCTGGATCGATGGATGTGTTAGTATCACACTGGGGAAATTGGACGAACACTTGTGAAAAATCTCTACTGCAGGTATATTATGTTCTGTTTTGATTTTTAAATTTTAATTCTGCTGTAAAACTAATTGATAATGGTAATAGAACTGATTGGAGTCCAGTTCGGTCAGTAATCCTACGAGTGATTAACCAAATCGTACGACCGCGTAACGGGAGTCAGATTTGTTAGCAACAAAACGGACATTTAAAATAGTTGATTTGTCACACTGTATGATTTCATCAACGAAACAAAACGGACATTCACGAGTCCCTGAATGGGCAATATCACTGTGATTTATATTCAAATGAGTATCTTTGTTTATACAAAAAATGCTCCTACACCACCGATAACGGAAAATATCAAATGATTCTTCGAAGGGAGAACAAACCATATATTACATGTGATCGGTTTTTAAACTAATTTTCTAAGATACATGACAATGACAGCTTTTAAGAAAAAGAAGTTCTTATGAGCTTTCATAGCTGATCGGTCACACTGTATGATTTCATCGGCAAAACAAAACGGACTTTCATGTGCTTTCATTTGAATGGTCACATTGTATTATTTCATCATCACTGAACAAATCGTCAGACAGACTCACCGAGGAATACAAGCACCAGTTTAACTTCAAAAGAGGTTTCATTTTTTGCGCTTTTCCATGAATTCCGCTTTTTATATGTCACAGAGTCTTCGCCGTCGTTATGTTTGTCGTTCGTGACAACTACGTGCAACTAGTAGGGCTATACTTAACTTACTATTTTTGATCGGAGGCCATTCTTCGTCTCTGTTTTCCCAGCTGATTCTCACATCTTCGTAATCTACTCCAGCGTAGGCAAAAATGATTCGTGTGGGCTCGGCTCGGGCCCGTAAATCGAAGTAGGTTAGTTTATAATGGGTCGCCATGATAGTATATCTGTAACCACTTGCTTCGCTGTAGCCACTTGCTTTGCTGTAACCACTCGCTTTGCTGTGTCACGCTGTCTGCATAAATATGTATTATTCCGGCTTTAATTATGCAGTATCATGAATCATGACTTAGCAGCTTTTTAATGTGCCCGCGTCATGACGCAGCAGTATTCAGCGATGATGATATGAACTTGCTGACGGATTGAGCAATCTCCTATATAATTTATGCTGTACGGTGGTCTAGTGGTTAGCGCGTCGGACTTTCAACCTGAAGGTCGGTGGTTCGAGCCTGGTCTCTGCCGTCGTGTTGTTTCCTTGACAAGAAACTTTACTCCACACTGTCTCTCTCCACCCAGGTGTATAAATGGGTACCGGCGACAAAATGCTGGGGGTAACCCTGCGATGGACTAGCATCCCATCCAGGGGGGAGTAGCAATATTCCTAGTTGCTTCATGCTACGGAAACCAGGTTAAGCTCCGGCCGTGTGGGCCATCGTGACCCGAGTGCGACTTTACTTTACATTATAATAAAGCTCATATAAAATCTTTGTAATTTACACCCGAACCGAAAATACCTTATCATAGGACATTAACGCTCCTGTAAATTAAAGGCCCACCTTCACCCAAAAGACGTTGCGGTCATTTCTTTTTGTTTTGAAATGCTCCATTGTTCATACGCGTGATCTGATTGGTTGCACGCATTCAAGCGTGAATTTCGTGTTACACGAGGTGATCACGGCACGCAAAGCATTTTGGGTGAAGGTGGGCCTTTAAGGTCTTTGAAATTAACGCGACTTAAATCACAGGCAGACCACCCTCTGTTTGTGTTGTGTAATTTTGCTGTTTGGAACTTGAGACTTCACGCGACACGATCGGTTGAAATTTTAGTGGAGATATTAAAGTCACCATTTACCTTTATGTTGAAAAAAAAATTAAGGTACTAATGAGATGAGACAAGGCAGGCAACTCGCCGCCGGCGACCGCTATGTGTCGCTACTTCAAACCGGAATTGCCGCAAAATTTGAAAAATTCTTACCTTTTTTTCACCGGCCTCCATTTAACTACATATTTCCTCATGTCGTGGCCGAGTTTGGGCTCAGATTCGTCAAATTTCCTCCAGTAAAAGCGAAGCTCAAGTCCTCGAGGTAGGTTCCAAACTATGATCTGTAGTATTGTCAGCGACCAAAGGAATTCTAAACATGCGGTTCATTTTAAATCAGCCAATCAACGCTTCGTGACCGTTATAATATATGTATTCATCAATCATGAAATAATAACAAAAAAAGAGAATGCTCCACTTCTCTTTTGTAATGAGTGGGACAACCTCGTTCCCAGCGTTTTTCCCTTAACGAGGTTGATGAGTGAGATAGTCACTTCATTTTTGCTTTTTTATTCGCTACTAATTAAAGTTCAAAATTTTGCATTTCTCAAAGACTTCGCCATGGTGCTACTCTCTACCTTCAGAGCCGCAGTTAACTAGTTATTTCTTGCGAGATTTAATTTTTTCAGGTTAATTCACAATTCTACTTTACTCAACCTCGTTCCCAGGGGCTTCTAGGTAACCGCTGCCATAATGAAAACCGAGATGACCCTGGGGATGAGTTTGCTGCTTTACTTTCTCAATCGACTTGAAGGGACACGGTAGAGTCTAGATTCCATAGCTCTGAAGGAGGTCGGACACCTTATTGAGACTTATATAACGGAGTAACTGGTTAGCTTTTAGTTGAGGTTGGGGGTAGCAATTTATATAGTTAAATTTAAGACTAAGCAACCCGAGAAGCTAGGTGGTACAGTGGTACGGTAGGCTATGCAAGCCTAAGCCTAGCTAAGGTCACAGGTTCAATCCTGATTGGGATTTTAGATTTTCTTTTTTACACTTAAAATTTATTGAAAATAAAATTGTAAGTGTCGACATTACATTATATAATTCTCAATAAGTGTCCGACCTCCTTCTGAGCTATAGAAGGTAGACTCTACCGAGGGACACTGTCCCGGCTGAAATAACGCGTTTTTCATGAACTGTAATCCACTTGAATCCTTGCAATCCTGCATTTTATCTCCAAACTACTGCTTTTGTTTTGCTCTATAGAATCTTTTTATCCAACTAAGTTGTATATTTGGTGGTGTTTTGCGATACACCAAATTGAAGAAACGTTGTCGGGTAAAAAGCATAAACCATGAACGATGCGACCCAAAGGCTTACTGGGAAGTTGGAAAATTTAATCTTCGTCTGTGACAAAATACACATTATATTAACACAGGATGCATAAATCATGCTCTTAAATGTCTCGAACAAAGAAAACATCTTGATTATCAAGAAATAGAATATAACTAGCTTGCCAATGCTGCCTACCCAGAATCCCATTCGGTCTCATCGTTCATGGTTTATGCTTTTTTAAATGACAACGTTTCTTCAATCAGGTGTATAACGTGGAAATGGAAGCTCAGCGAAATTTTGCTATTTTAGCGGGACAGTGTCCCTTTAAAATTGTTTCGTTAGTATTAAAGTTGTGTAACCGTTTTTTACATAACATAACTACTGCCCTGCAATATATTGTGAGTTAATTTAACAGCTCAAGACACGAGGTAAGTTCTAAACAGTCGACAGCAACTTTTAATTTACCGAAGCATTCTGGGTAATTGCACAGCTACCTATGAACTATGGGCACTTAATGTTAATATTACAAACCCCTCAAAATGCCGTTGGTAAATATACTCGTACAGTTTCTCTCCTTATGGAATAAAATCGACGTATAACTGAAATGTATAGACGGAGTTAAATTAGCGATCCGTTTCAACAAGTTCAGGGCAGACATTTGTTTCCTTTATGGTGATGTTCTCGCGATGTGATGTTCAATAATGGACAATTAAATTACTACTTTTATGCTGTAACCACTGAGACGTGTTGAAGTTAACGATTATAGGAGTGCGTTAGAAGCGAACGGTGTATTGACCCCGGGGGGGGGGGGGGGGTACTCCCTATAATGGGCTATACGGGGATGCTCCGCCCGAAAGGGGTACCTTTATGAGGCTGGAGGTATATGAAAGGGTAGGGATTTCACGAAGTATAGGAAAAGGTAGGGAAAACACAAGTTGAAGTATAAAAAAAGGTAGGGAAATCTGCCATTTAAGTATTATAAAAAGCGCCTTTCAATATACATCAAACAGACGCAAGTAAAGGCTATGAAAGGGGTACCATTTCCAATGAAAGGTATATGAAAGGGGTACCATTTTCATTGAAAAGTATATGAAAGGGGTACCTTTTCCTGTCAAAATCGGTATGTGAAAGGGTAAGGGTTTGGACCTTGGGGCGGAGCATCCCCGTACAAAACTTTGTTGGGTAACCCCCCCCCCCCCCCCCCGGGGATATTGACAGAGTGAGTAGCACAACATCAAGCTTAAATAAAACCGAAATTTTCTGTCATAAAAAAAACTTGGCGTTTGCAACTGATAGAAGTGGCGGTTGCCAGTTTCAGTGTGACTACGGATAAGACTATATGATCCACCACGAAACCTTTTCAGCCAGTTATGTTCAAAAGGGACAAAAAACGGTTTATAGTTAAATTCAATCTCAGATCGAGATTGTTGTCGGTATAAACCCCGGTTATAAACCTTAATTTTACATGCCGTAAAGCCAGCCCTATTCCTCAACGGGCGAAAAGGAAATAAGTGAAGCAAGTGGAATTTATTAACAGGTAATTTTTTTTATATAGCCGGTCTTCTAAATGTCTTGAACGTTTCGATAGATCCATTAAGAATTGAAAACCGCGTGTGTCCGAAGTTATTTGAGTGCCAACGTTGACGACTTAATCAGTTCCTCGGCGCCAAGAAAATTAACATATTGTCCAATTATGACATCTTACAAGCAGGTAGATGATACGAGCAGCAAACGACCAACGGAACCAACGGAATATATATATCTGACTATAACCGTTAATTTTGACATGTCAGTAAGCTAGAACAGGCTTATAAATGCCTTCAATATTCAGTAAAAAAAACTGCTTTCATACTAATTGAAAATGTCCGTCCGTATCAATTTGGTCATCGCTTATATTTAATTAGTATTCGGCGAGCAACAAAGTCATCATATCACACAAATTATGACATATATATCTTATAATTAACCTTTTCATTCCTAGAGTCAATTGTGGAGACATTAGTGTGGTTGTAACTTTTTTGTCTGTTGACGAAATCCTATAGCCTGTTCCAGGCGTTCAGATAGTCGGGAAAGCGCGAATAGTTGGGGAAGGCAAGAAGAAAAGCGAGCGAAAAAATTGCGGGGAGGCTGGGGAGAGGCGCGCAATTTTTTCGCTCGCTTTTCTTCGCGCCTTCCCCAACTATTCGCGCTTTCCCCACTATCTGAACGCCTGGAACAGGCTAAAATCCTATGGTGTTACCATTCAAATGCAACCTCTTTGGAAGTTCTTTTGCATGGTACCATTTGTTTTTCAATATTTTACAAAATGACGTTTGGGATTTGTCTTGAATTTTGATGTTTGGCACTCTTGGGAGTTAAAGGGTTAAAACGTCTTGATGCAATCCATAGCAGGTGATTTGGAGCCAACTGGATAAGAGTTTTGTTCAGTATTTGTTTAAGTTTGAATCAGAAATGAAACCAACTTGCATGTAATAGTGTTTAGAACACTCAACGGTATAACACTTCTATCTTGGGAGACCGAATTAATACCAGGAAAACGAGGTCCAAACGCCCATTACAACATTACAGGAGGATTGCTGAACGTGATCTGATGGTATAAATTAAATATAATATAGGTGAAGTTAATGACCACGTGACTGTCACTTTCATTTAAACAAACGTCATATTGGTCATAAAATGACAACTTAATTCAAATGAAATGTCCTCCCTGTTAATGAAAACAGGAACACATATCATATGCGGCTCATTGATGAAGTTGCATGTTGTGTGCATGTACCTGAACTTGAAGTCCTATCGTCATACCGTCACGACTCCAAACCGAAGCAGCCGAACGTTTTACTCAACTTAAAGTTCCTCAGATTTGCAACAATGGCAAACAGCACGAACTTAACGTATACTATAATACTGAATATATGGGACACATTACCAACAAGCATCGCCATATTTCTTTCAGCGCTGAACATTCTTCTATCCATCGCCGCATCTGTTGGCAATATTCTGATCCTGATTGCTCTCTATAAAGTGTCGTCCATTTATCCACCAACAAAACTGTTCTTTCGATGCCTGGCAGTCACCGATCTCTGTGTTGGCTTTATTTCTCATCCAGTCCAAGCTTTCTCACTTATAAATTTCGGTATCGTTAAAACCTATGAAGCTTATAGTTCTTATCATTTCTTCGTAATAAGTCTCTCGTTGAATTTTTTGTCCAGTATCATTTTATCTGCAATATCGGTCGTTACATCGGCCGCCATAAGTGTGGACAGACTTCTCGCTCTGTTATTGCGGCTAAGATATAGACACGTCGTAACCTTACGGCGGGTTCGTGCATTCATAGTTTGTTTTTGTTTAATTGGTATCCTATACGGTGCTTTAGGTCTCGAGGGATATTTATTATCTTCTAAGAAGACTGTTTTGTTGTTTTTCAATCTGATATTTTATGGCTCAATAATCCTTGCTCTGGTAACCTCAACCTGCTCTTACACAAAGATTTTCTTTACCCTCCGCCGCCATCAAGCTCAACTACAAGGACATATTAATCCAGAACAACCAAACGTAGGAGGAAATCCACTTAACATAACACGATACAAGAAAACAGTTTATACTGTAGCTTGGATCCAGTTAATTTTATTTGTTTGCTATGCTCCTTTTATTATAACGACAATGCGTTTAATTAACGGATATGGTTCTTGGAAAGTTAATGCTACCGCGCTTCATTTTGTTATATGTTTGGTTAACTTAAACTCATCTCTAAATCCGATCCTTTACTGTTGGAGGATCAAAGATGTGAAACAACAAGTGAAGAACATACTCCGCAAGTGTGTTCCGTGTTGAATTAAGAAATTCATGAGATGGCCGGAGTTTATTAGCAACGAAAAATGAAGGAAGTTAGCCAGCCGATATAGTAAAACATTCATGTATAAAAACATTGTGAGATTAAAACAGTGTATATATATCTCATTCATAGGTTAGTATTTGATAGAATCTGTAAGTGATAGAATAAGTTAAGTTAAGTGAATGCTGGCTTGAGTAGTACTTTCCTGTGGTCTTTGTTCAGTATTTTACAAAATAAAACTTGTTATTCTACTTGAATTGTGACTTTTATTTCCACGTTCTTGTGTGTGGAAGGATGAAAATGTTATAGAGTCGACCTTGTAAGACTAAAATTGAAGCCTATAACCTCACAATTGAAATCAGATATGGAATTCGGTGAATTTGTTGAAGTTATAACGGTTATAGGAGTGCGTAAGAAGCGAACGCACGGTGTATTGAGAGAGTGAGAGGCACAACATCTAGCTAAAATAAAAGTGATCTTAAATGAGTTAAAAAAATATCGTCAAACGGCTTTTAATATTGGTAGTAATAACGTGACGTGTTATAGAACAGGCAGCATTAAGCCGCGCGATCCGAACTAAATGCACTTTAGCGTGCTCGATTAACTTTGATGATAGTGTAAAAAGGCGCTCAATAACATGGCGTCATCAAACTTACTTTCCCTCAGCTTCTGAATTCGTTTCTTGCGATTTTAAAATAAAAGTACCCTAAGTACCCAGGACTAGCTATTTGGCTAGTCGATAGAGATGACGTCTAAGGTAACGCAGTTGAAAACTGTGGTATTTTATATGAGAGATTTAGCATTGTGGTACATACGTAATATTTTTCCCCTCGAACAGCAGAGATTGTCGCAGCAGGCGCCTTTTTCTACTCAAGGAAGGGCAGGCGGAAACATGCTCCGTGTTAATCAGTGATAATCGAAGGCTCCGATGAGCCATCTCGCGAATATGAAGCGTTCTACATAAAAGGTTCTTCGCCGAAACATTCATAGTGAGAAAACATTGTTACACTATCATCATTTAAAATTAAACTAGGCTTTTAATCAGGAATAAACTATGGTTTCAATGTTTATCTTAAGGTTTAGATAAATTTTATTATTGGGTGGGTTCAAGTAGAATAAGGGCGCTGTCCTTAGCGCACTCACTGGAAAAGTTGAAAATTTCCATAGTATGTAAAAAACATGTAAATAACATGTAAATCCTCAAAAAGATACTGTAAATGAAAATTTACATGATTTTTACCCATTTACATGTTTTGAGAAATCCTGTAAAAAACATGTAAATAATTGAGGTGAAACATGTAAATTATGGAAAAGATCCTGTAAATTTCTCAAACAAGGGACATAAGACCATGTAAATAGCATGTAAATCGAATAAAAGGAACCTGTAAATAACATGTAAATTCAATAGAGGAACCTGTAAATATCACGTAAATCGAATAAAGGAGCCTGTAAAGAACATGTAAATCCAACAAAGGAGCCTGTAAATTACATGTAAATCGAATAAGGGAGCCTGTAAATAACATGTAAATCGAATAAGGGTGCCTGTAAATATCATGTAAATCGAATAAGGGAGCCTGTAAATAACATGTAAATCGAATAAAGGAGCCTGTAAATAACATGTAAATCGAATAAAGGAGCCTGTAAATAACATGTAAATCGAATAAGGGAGCCTGTAAATAACATGTAAATCGAATAAGGGAGCCTGTAAATAACATGTAAATCGAATAAAGGAGCCTGTGAATATCATGTAAATCGGATAAGGGAGCCTGTAAATAACATGTAAATCGAATAAAGGAGCCTGTAAATAACATGTAAATCGAATAAAGGAGCCTGTAAATAACATGTAAATCGAATAAGGGAGCCTGTAAATAACATGTAAATCGAATAAGGGAGCCTGTAAATAACATGTAAATCGAATAAAGGAGCCTGTGAATATCATGTAAATCGGATAAGGGAGCCTGTAAATAACATGTAAATCGAATAAGGGAGCTTGTAAATAACATGTAAATCGAATAAAGGAGCCTGTAAATAACATGTAAATCGAATAAAGGAGCCTGTAAATAACATGTAAATCGAATAAAGGAGCCTGTGAATATCATGTAAATCGAATAAGGGAGCCTGTAAATAACATGTAAATCGAATAAGGGAGCCTGTAAATAACATGTAAATCGGATAAGGGAGCCTGTAAATAACATGTAAATCGAATAAGGGAGTCTGTAAAATAACATGTAAATCGAATAAAGGAGCCTGTGAATATCATGTAAATCGAATAAAGGAACCTGTGAATATCATGTAAATCGAATAAGGGAGCCTGTAAATAACATGTAAATCGAATAAGGGAGCCTGTAAATATCATTTTAATCGAACGAGGGAACCAAATCGAGCCAGCTCGCTTGTTTGCTATCATGTAAATTAATGCGAACATTCATAGGCAAAGTAAACATACACGACTCATTAAAAAGCTGCTTTCAATTGTTTTATTTTAACTCCCTTGATCCTAATATAACACGCTTTTTCAACTGTTCAAGATTCTTTGTTTCTGCTTTTCATTATTCCTTTCAAAGAGCTACATGTACACTGTACAGTGTACATTAACTGCAGCTTTGGTATGTTTTCTGCAATAGCTTGGCCATGGGATGCTCTTGCTCTTGAAGCCTGCGAAACAAAACAAAAAACAGCTGCAGTGAGCAAAGTCTGTCTTGTAGTAGTCTGCCTAACACTAAAGGCAAGTACCATAGACAAAAATTAGAATTATTGTCATTTACAGTAGGTGTTTGAAAGTCTCACAATCTTGTGACAGCATGTTATCAGATCTTTGAGTGACCACATTTATACTGATTGCAGATTGTAGCTTCAGTTCAGCAAGTGCCAGCATTTTGTCAGATCTTTAATTCCAGCTGCAGGTACCTGGCCTATTAATTAAAGGAGAAATGCTAAATTAACCCTTGATAAATTTTAAATTCTGCACTAACATAGGATAATAAGAACATCAATAATTTACAGAGATGATTGGATTATGGCCTAAGTGTAACGCCATACGAAAAAAAAAGCAAGGGTCCAACCGACAAACAGGATTAATCTTGCGGTAGCGGAGTCGGTGGCAGAATATCTCGAAGAAACTGGAAAACCACTGGAATGACCACTTGTCAGGGTTTTTCTGCCGGTACGGGGACGTCGGCGTTTATCCTTTGTAACCTTCCCTGGTGAGAATCTGAAGGATCTTTAAGGATCCTTAAAAATCTGCATGAGGATCTGTGAGGTTTATATTGAGGATCTTAATAAAGATCTTTGAAGATCATTTAAGTTATTGAATCTCGGCTAAGCAAATTTTCAAAGCGTTTCTCTGAGAAAAATAGTTCGACCATCCAACAGGCTTTTAAAAAGGCTCGCCGCAAGAACTATACATGTAAGATGAAAGGAAATCAGTAATAAATGTACCACGTCTTAATGAATATTTGTCAGATGAATGGAGTTATTTTCTAGAGAAACTGTGGTGCTGTGTCGGTGGGGGGATGAAACACGAGAATTTAGTTTTATCAACTGAGTCGATAAGGTAAATTGACAATCGTAAAACGATTCAAATAGCTGACGTTTCGAGCTAGCGCTCAAAACGTCAGCTATTCGAATCTTTTTACGGTGGTCAGTTTACCTTATCGACTCAGTCGATAAAACTAAATTCTTGTGATTTGTCAGATGAGCTTGCTTCAAACTCGGACGATGAGAAAAGAATGTACCAAGCTGAAAGGAGGGCAGAGAGAAAGATTACAAAGGATAAATGCCGGCGTCCCCGTCCTGGCAGAAAAACCCAGACAAGTGGTCATTCCAGTGTTTTTCCAGTTTCTATAAAACATTCTGCCACCAACTCCGCTACCCGCAAGGAGATTAACCCTGTTTGTCGGTTGGGCCCTTGCTTCAAGAAAAGAATTCAACTCCTTTTCCGATACTAGCTTTGTTTTTTTTTTCTTCGTTTATGGTGTCACACTCAGGCCATAATCTGGTGTCACACTCCGTCCATAATCCAATTATCTCCGTGAATATTTTTGTTCATATTATCCTATGTTAGTGCAGAATTTAAAATTTATCAGACAGGTTAATTTAACATTTCTCCTTTAATTAATAGGCCAGGTACCTGCAGCCTATGAATAGAATTATGCCAAAATGGTATTAAAGATCTGACAAAATGCTGTCATTTGCTGAACTGAAGCTGCAATCTGCAATCAGTATAAATGTGGTCATTCAAAGACCTGATAACATGCTATCACCTGCCTGTGCATAACTAGATTTTACATTATGAAAAACCTAGTGGAAACTACATGTAAAGCTCGTTTTTAATAACAATTTAAAGGAAAAGAATACCATAAAATCCCAGTTATACATGTTGGCCCTGGGCTTATACAAATTTTTAAGAGTTTATACACAACTGTAGGATGGTAAGCTCAAAATATTGTGATACAGTACTGTTCAATTATTTCAGTCAGTTTATGTTCTTTACATGCATGTAAAGAATTGTTGTGGAGATGTGGAAGCTTACATGTACATCCAGATAACTGGGAGAATTTTGTGGGCCTATAACCAGGTGGGCTTATACATGTACATGTAACCAGGATTTTAAGTTTACAATAAACATGAGTATGGAAAATCCAGTGACAAGTAATGAACTTTAAATCAAAGGTCTCCTATTAATGCAGTGATCACAATCCAATTTCTCCGGAGAATATCAATAAAACACAGCCACGAGTTTCTGAGAATGAAGAACTGATAAAAAAAAAAACAATCACCAGGGGACAATGAATAAAATGATGGTCTCTCAATAAACACCTGGTTCAAATTTTGTTTAAAATTGTTTAAAATTGTTTAAAACAAAGATCAGGGACATTTAACTAAAGAAAATACACAATGCACCATAATTTAGGTCAGTTTATCAGATTTCACCATGAATGCTTGGCAGGGTAAATTAATTATGTCTACATCAAAAGAAAACAACACCAAATTATGTTATTCCATTAGAGACCTTAAGATACTCCGATTCCCGGTACGGGTACGGGTAAAGTCACCGGTAGCTGTACCCGGATACGGCGGTTTAGGTTTCGAGTTAAGATAAATGGGTACGCTGTAGTGAAAAAGTCGTGTCGGGGACTTTCACGACTTCCTTCGCCAGGTCACTGTCATGTTTCATGTGCCACCTAAACATGGTCTGTAATAGATAAAAAAGTGTATTTCAATGCGTTTCGACCTTCAGTAATTCATGTGTTCATGTTTCCTTTCCTCTACTATGCTTTGTGCTTTCTCAAAACAGAAGCGTCGCCAACAAATTCAAGTCGGATTCGCATATTTTAGCAGTATTTTACAAGATTTGACTGAACTAAATGTCCTTAAAAATATAGAAACGAAGTTGTCAATCTTAAGTCGATTCAGGACTTCATCCTGTACTTCAAATGTTGTAAATTGATATGAAAAATGTTTCTGAATGAGAAAAATGCTGCATAAGTTAAAACTTAAGATTATTAAGCTTATCTGGCAGCGTACAATTTCGTCCGCCTTTTTTTCATACCAAAGTTTTCTTTATCGCCGAGATTTTACAAAGTGAAAAAGAAAGTGTTTATGTAATATCCTATAAACTTTTTTTGTCAAATAAAGTGGGTATAAAGGCAAAAAAACTTACGCGCGTTTCCGACATCGCTACCCGTACAAAACAAACGGGTAGAGTAGTGGCTACCCCGGGAAAACGTGTAGCTTTGACGGGAAGATGTCGCTGACGTGATTATTTAATGAATTCAAAATGGCGCTACCCGTACCCGTAAGCAAAAATCGGGGTATCTTAAGGTGTCTATTCCATAGAGTAGTCAACTAAAACACTGATTTTAGATCAGACCTAAGGATCCCATTTGAATAATGTTTGGTACTGCAGCAAAAGATTAACACATTGTACATGTACATGTAGGTGCCCATGTCAGTTACTTAGGTACCAAATTACTACCAGGCTCCTGTTAGAAAACAGCCTTAATGTGTATGGACATATAACATCAATTATTCTCGTACCATAAAAAGCTCTCCTTGAATCTCTTTGAATGATACCATTTCTAACTAGAGAAGAGAAATCACAAAATTAAATATGTTATGTATTTCAAATTGAGAAAATATGAAGCATATACTCCCACATCACTGCTACATTAAATATATTATTATCCTCAGAGCCACTATTTAATATTACATGTACCAGTGAATAGATATAGGGTATGGTCAATGTGAATAATATACATGAACATTGTCTCAAGAATAAAAACTGACTTGAAAATGCAGTTTAAAAAAGGAGGATTTTACCATCTTCCCAGCATGCATTGCAAGCAAACTATATTATCAAATGACGGCGACATGCAAGCGGCTCATTTTACACAGACGCTGCTGAGGTTGGAGGTCAGTTGGTCATAGCAGAAATATTTCAATAAATATTAACCTATTTATTCTATTCACCTTTACAGAATATTAATATTTTCCCATTTCGGGTTATGTTTACAGTTTGATTTAAGGTTGCTTAAATTCCCAGATGGGCCAAAATCCTCGAACAGCATCGCATGTTAGACACTTGAAATCTCTTCACAGATTCATGGAATCAATAAACCTTCTTGCCATTTCAAAACAATGCTGGCTTAAATTAGAAGAAATATCTGTATATTATATTTGCTTGCCTTCAGTTTGACTTACATTTGTATTGAATCTAACACCGGTGAACAGAGCTGGTGAAATAATTCCCGCTAATAAAAATATAAAACAACAGCTACTCAGCTCATCTACTCGGCATGCAACTGACCTGCTGCGTCTGTTTATGGTTACGTTGCTTTTAGTTCAAAATTGACCCTCGCTTTTCTCACAATTCTGAATTTTCTATGGTATGAGCATTAATCATTCAGTTTTATTTCATCTTACTGTAGATTTTGCTGTGACCAACATAAAACTCTAATCAGAAGTCATTCACAGGAATTTTACCCAAAGCATGCTGGAATGATGGTATAATATCCTCCTTATAGTGTACATGTACCTTTTAGTTTCAAGACAGAACAATGTACAGCTCTTACATAAATATTATTTTGCTTTTGTCTCAGTGCATATTCACACTCTAAAATACTACGAACAACAATACAAGTAATAATAGTGTAAAGAGAATTTCTGTGAACCCAAAATTGCCTAGCTTGCACTTTATACTGATACTTAAATTTTCAAGTTACGCTGTTATGTAAACCTACACCACTGCACATGTGTTAGAAAAACAACCTCATCTCTCTCCACAGTTACATGTACATCTGGTTATTTATTACTCAGCATGTGTTGCTTTTAACTGATTAGAATATTTGATTTCACATTGGGAGCTTAAAAAGAATGATGCAATCCATTCACAATTACAGTGTATGTACATTATTTTAGAATGTGCAGAAAGAGGTGACCAATATTTTTTAACTTTTAATACTCCATAGTACAATGTACAAAGTGTCAATCCCACTCATCACGACCAACAGGGTTTTTTATGTAAGGTTACTGTCGTCAAGTGATCAACCAAGTTACAATCTTGGATGTTATAAAATTCGGACTGAAGATTGCAGACTGGCATAAGTGCATATTAGTATCAAGTGTAGTCTGCTGACTGGGTATAAAATGCAGACTAAGACCAAAACTGTCACTTCATCCTAATTTATGACTTAATCTATCAAGCAATCTGCTGCAAAACTGTCCTTCTAGGCCTTCGAGTCTACTCAGATGTCTCATATTTTCTTCTTTCTGACAGTATTCTATTTTCCACAATCACACAGGATAACTGTGATCATCTTCACATCTTTAATCTGTAATGTTATGAAAATGAATTGTATGGAAAACCTATCAGAGATAGGTACTCAGAGATAGTCAGCACACAGCTGCACACCACTGTAGGCACTAAGAAATAGTTTTGGTCTTACAACTGTATATTAATGTATCAGCATTTTATACTGTATGGAGTCCAAAATCTAAAGTAGCTATAATGATTTTTATATATTACACAACATAGCATTTGACGGCACAAATAAGCAACAGGTCAAATATGCCATGTTATTACACTTGTCTGACCATAGGCTAACAACAACAAACAACAACTTTATTTGTACTCCACATTGATTTACATTATATAAAAACTACTGTTAAATATAGAGAGAGTACAGGCTGCCCATAAAGGAAAAGGGAAAACATTAAAAAAAAATTCAAAAAAATAAATGTGGGAAAGATGATTGTTGTAGTAATGATAGGTGAACTATATAAAAAAACAACATGTTCATGTACAACAAACAATTTAATCAGTGGAAAGTTGTGTAATGGGGCTGGGCATTTTTACTCGTCAGTTTTAATTTTTTCTCACCTGATTTGTAAAAATACAAAGCTGCATTACACAACTTTTCGCTGAATTATAACCTCTATTGATACTGACCAGTCACAATACAATCTGCATATTTAAGCTTAATTTATACTTAAAGGGAGGGTTTCATGGTTCGGCACACGTGCAAGCTATGATGTAACCCATTTAACTTCACTTTTTACACCAATCAGAAGTGAATAGATAACTCTGGTGGGAAATTTGCCCATGAAAATGCCACAGTCAGTCAGCTGATTGAATGGATGATTACACATACATACTGTACCCATGTGAGCCATGAAAGCCACCAGAACCTAGAATAAATCCTTCCGGTCAAAGGTTTTATTCAATGTTGACTTTGTCGGTGTAATCCATTGAAATTTTCTGTGAATTTTGGTCATCCTTCACTTTGTTTGGACTAATTATAGTATGTCATTATCGAAGTAAATGTGAGTGTTTTTTTAACTGATAAAATTGGTAAGAAAGCAAATAAAGCATTTTAATCTGTGTACATTCGCCGAACTGTGAAACCATCCCTTTAATGCTGTTGTTTTAAATACTTAATATTTCTCAGAGTTATACATGTGCGCTTAATACAAAACTGTATTTAAGCTTAATGTACAGTATCATTGGACAGTTTGAAACGTTCAAGGCATTTCCAGGTAAAGGCAACTGCCATGAAAACAAGGCCCCTTCACGTATTGAAAACCTTTGCAGGTATAAACGTACATGTAAATATTAACGAGTGTTCATGTATTGATTGACCTGTGATTCTTGTAACTCTCTATAAAATATAAGCTTACCCTAATGTACATTTCTCAAAACTGATCTTTTTCGATTTATTTTCTATCAAGTTGTGTCAGTTTAAAGTGAAATATATCCCACCATTTTTGTGAAACTAAACTGATTTGAGTATTTACATGTAGCTTTCGAAAATCAATTGAATTTGAACAAACACTGTCACATTTCAGTTAAGCTTAACTTTAGTCTTACATCTGCTTACATGTAGATTCATGCCAGAAATGCACGCATGGTTGACAGTACAAATCAAATCGAAACGCTCCCCAGCGGTAAAAACATACCTGCAAAGATGCGTGGATTCTTCTTCATTCTTTTAAGGCGTTTTGTATTGATATTTCCACTGATTAAAGCCGTTTTAAGGCCCGAAGCCTCGCCTGAAGTCAAACTCGACCGTTGAAAATATCCCGCCTTCGCCGCCTTCGGGTCAGCGGCCTTCATTATTCAGCGGTAGATGCGTCATTTATAGGGAGATAGATTGTACCCTTTCATACGCCCGAGTTTATAACCTCCCCGTTTCCAAGGAGTCACTGAGGAGAATCCAGCTTCTGCTTATGTTATTTCGCTCCTAGAATAACTGAAAAATTTATTGTTATATTTCCCCAGGATCCTCATAAAGGGTAAAACATTTTCAGGTGCTCACGGGATACCCATTTACTCAATCCACTGAAACTGAACATCTGGAATAGACTACGCAACTTTTACGAATCTTTCTTTGAAATTTAAATTTGGACTATTTGATTATATCATTTTTGACTTTATCAGTGCTGGAACAATTTCAATAAGGGGACTGGACTTGTTTTACATGAGAGTTCTGACGCGTGTCACGCGTAACGCATCACATGCGCGACATCATTTTCAAGGAAATTCTCCGTACTTTTATAATATTTCGGCAAGCTATTCTACCAATACCGAACGCTAAGTAATCTTGACGTTGGCTCTGTCTGTTGTTGCATTTCCCGAATGCTGCCAGCAATCAACAATATGCCCGAGTGCACGCTCTTGAAAAGCGCTTCTTTTACAGGGATTTATCGATTGAGGTGCGGGATTGTGGAAAATTGGTTCTATTCTTTTCAATTCTTTTTAGAACGAGGCATTGAGACAATGAGCTCTATTCTTATTCAATGAGATGCAAATTAGTATATTCCAATTTCCTGCAATCCCGCACCTTGGAGGATTTATCAGTCTCGATACTTTCATTTACACGACTTTTAAAGGGTTACATGATTGTTACACTGGTGTCTAGAGTCTCCCTTTTTCAATGACATGGTGTTTGATAAGTATGTAGTTTAAGCTTTAAATAGTAAAGAAGGGCATCATCGGTGAAAGTTGTAAGTTTCGATGAAATCCGATGGTATGGTGGAAGTCCTATGTAATTTATCAGTGTTAATGTATTTCACAGCCTCCTATTTCCATTTACCTTCAATAACATGGTGCCGGTGGATTTCATTGTTTTAACGGCACCCGTATTTTAGCGTGAGTTTTTGGAATCTTCATAACTCGAGCCGTTAGAGGAAACTTAAAACAGTTAACGAATAATCGTAAAAGAGTGAAGCAGGGGAAACTGACTTTAATTCTAGTTATCGAGAAGTTCGATACTGATACTCTCACTGTAAACAGTTTCAATACTGAGCCCTCCTTTTCTCACTTACATAAATCATTATTTAGTTACTATTTACGGTACATTTACATGATCCATTGAAACATGTAAATTAAATTTACAGGGTTCTCGAATCCCCCTTCAGTCTGGTAAACCATTTACATGATATTTACAGGATGTTTCGGAAAATTTACATGTCTTATATACTGTAAATCTATCGAAAACAATTTACATGTTATTTACATGTTCGGCAAACTATAGCCTTGGAAAATGACACTGTAAATGGCAATTTACAGTACATTTACATGATCCATTGAAACATGTAAATTTCTTGTAAATTTTAATTTACAAAGCATTAACATGTAAATTATAATTTACAAATCATGTAAATCCAAATTTACATGTTGTAAATCCAAATTTACATCACTTGTAAATTTTCAACTTTTCCAGTGACTGTTTAATATCGATTTCTGCACTTTTAAGTTGACTTAATTCACATTCTACATCGGCATAATATAGCATGTAGCTCTGTTATTTATGTAGTATTAGTATTTCGCTGTATATTAACCTATTTCTTTAACAAAACTCTTTGCGAAGGATTTTAAGTAGTATGTTAATTAGCTAGCCAACATTTTCAATCTTCCGGTAATCGGTAAAAGTCATTTACATATAACTAAGTCTACAAAAATATAAATAAACATTTAATCTGCAAGAGTAGTATACGCGAGGATTGAGAAGATATATAAGAGCCACAGAAGATGTATAGAAAAGAACAGGAACAGTATAAAAAAGAAGGCATGACGGTAAAGAAAGAAGGTGATTACTCATTCACCAGCAACCGGCGCCTAGGCGGCTTTACCTAAGTTATTTCCACCCAAAATAATTATTTTTTTTACACAAACAATAGCAGGTGATTTTGGAGGCAACGGGAAGACAATTTAGCAGAGTAATTGCTTAAACCTTTATTTTAATGAGTGCAACACGTAATGTTGTGTGAATCATTTAAGTTAATGTCTCCCTTAGGAGATTAAAGCTAAAACGTACGAGGATGAGACGGCCAAAAAAAGGTCACAGTTACAAGTCGAATGTGATCTAACGGTATAGGTGTAGTTCATTTAAGGTAGCCAAACACAGTTTCGCGGGCGGTCAGCGCAATTCGCATGACGGCGCGGACTTTTTAGAAAGAATGTGAGACAGCTCCGTTTTGTAAACAATGTACACAAACGACAATTTCTCAAAATCCACTCATTAAAATTTCATGAAATTTGTCAGAATTCTCATTTTTATCGCTTTTCAAATAATGAGAACTTTAAAACAGAAGTCTAACAAAGGAATTCTGTGACACGATCAATATTAACTGGGCAGCTATGTTCTTGATTATTTTAAAAACCGTTTGCTGAAATTTGGTCGAGCCAATTTTAAACAATAAGAATTATTCATTGTAAGCTGTGTGCAAGTTCATGAGAAAATCTAATACCTGGATTGTACGTAAACCTTATAAAAATGAAAATTAAGGGTTGTTTTCAATCATCCACGTTGCCATGGAAACAGTCCAAAACGCAAATTTTAGCCGTTAATTAAAGTCTTTCATCACTATATTTTCATTTTGCCAAGTTTCAGCTTCTAAGCTGCAACCTTTCTCACATAATTCCCTGACGAATGACATATACTCACAACCTATCAAAACTGTGTCTCAAGGTAGAGTCCAGGCCTAAACGAGCGGAAAACGCCTGGGAATAGGCTTACGTCTTTTTCTTGTAGGAAAATGATAGCCTTATTTGGAAGGAACTTAATCTATAGCTCCATTTTAAAGTTGTTACCGGACAAGCGTTTTACCAAGTAGATTCTAAGTCCGGTTTTCTCCCTAACTGCTCTTTTATATATATATATATATATATATATATATATATATATATATATATATATATATATATATATATATATATATATATATATATATATATATATATATATATATATATATATATATATATATATATATATATATATATATATATATATATATATACCTGATCTTTTGAAATGGGGGCTTACGCACAAATGACACTTGGCCAGCTGACCAACCTAATTTTGCTGGCCAACGCAAGAAATTTGTATGCAGCAATACCTCTTACCAGCTTATGCCGTGGAACAATGCACCTGCTTCTTGGAAATGCTGCTGGCTATTTCCCATTCCTCAAAGTAATAAAATTAACTCTCGGCTATAATCACCTGCAATTATAAGGGAAAAAGTGACAAAAAATACCAATTACCCTACCGTCCCCCCCCCCCTACCTGCCACGCCCGGTTCCAGTCTGCCGCTGGACATGTCACCTGACTTGGACGGTAAGGGGATCGAGGGGCCAGATCAGGACAATTAAAAGCTCTATGTTGAATGCACAAGAGCCGAGACTAGCTTGGTCACAGTGAACTTTGACATATTAACAAATATCACATGTCACAGCTTGAAACAGGAGTTTTGAGCAACCCCTCCCCCCCTGGATTAAGTCCGGGGGAACCCAAATGCATTTCCACAGTTAGCCATACTCCCGTAGAGTTTTCTCCACCATGTCTAGACGGAGCCCCCCCTGGAAAATAGTCTCCTGGGACAGGGTGAAACGGCTGCGAGGCAGCCGTTTCACCATGGCTCGCGGAGAACGAATTAGTGATTCGTTTCAAAATTCCAGCTGTTTATCTCAAGATAATTCATCTGCTCGCAACATTGAGAAAACAACAACAACAACAACAACAATAAATTTATAAATAAATTTATGCATCTTTCATTTATACAGATCTTTTGACTTGCGACTGTACAACTTGGGACCCCCTTTTCAAAAATCCAGGTATATATCTCCATGGTATTGGCTGCTCTTGACCTCGAGCTCATTTTATTTGTAAAACTGGTGTTATTCTGCATTCAGAGACATTATCCAAGTCTCCACTGTCATCAGTTGATGGCTCGGACGGTCATTCACTGGAGATAAATTATCTCTATGGTATTGGCTGCTCTTGACCTCGAGCTCATTTTATTTGTAAAACTGGTGTTATTCTGCATTCAGAGACATTATCCAAGTCTCCACTGTCATCAGTTGATGGCTCGGACGGTCATTCACTGGAGATATATACCTGATCTTTTGAAATAGGGGCTTACGCACAAATGACACTTGGCCAGCTGACCAACCTAATTTTGCTGGCCAACGCAAGAAATTTGTATGCAGCAATACCTCTTACCAGCTTATGCCGTGGAACAATGCACCTGCTTCTTGGAAATGCTGCTGGCTATTTCCCATTCCTCAAAGTAATAAAATTAACTCTCGGCTATAATCACCTGCAATTATAAGGGAAAAAGTGACAAAAAATACCAATTACCCTACCGTCCCCCCCCCCCCCTACCTGCCACGCCCGGTTCCAGTCTGCCGCTGGACATGTCACCTGACTTGGACGGTAAGGGGATCGAGGGGCCAGATCAGGACAATTAAAAGCTCTATGTTGAATGCACAAGAGCCGAGACTAGCTTGGTCACAGTGAACTTTGACATATTAACAAATATCACATGTCACAGCTTGAAACAGGAGTTTTGAGCAACCCCTCCCCCCCTGGATTAAGTCCGGGGGAACCCAAATGCATTTCCACAGTTAGCCATACTCCCGTAGAGTTTTCTCCACCATGTCTAGACGGAGCCCCCCCTGGAAAATAGTCTCCTGGGACAGGGTGAAACGGCTGCGAGGCAGCCGTTTCACCATGGCTCGCGGAGAACGAATTAGTGATTCGTTTCAAAATTCCAGCTGTTTATCTCAAGATAATTCATCTGCTCGCAACATTGAGAAAACAACAACAACAACAACAACAATAAATTTATAAATAAATTTATGCATCTTTCATTTATACAGATCTTTTGACTTGCGACTGTACAACTTGGGACCCCCTTTTCAAAAATCCAGGTATATATCTCTATGGTATTGGCTGCTCTTGACCTCGAGCTCATTTTATTTGTAAAACTGGTGTTATTCTGCATTCAGAGACATTATCCAAGTCTCCACTGTCATCAGTTGATGGCTCGGACGGTCATTCACTGGAGATATATACCTGATCTTTTGAAATGGGGGCTTACGCACAAATGACACTTGGCCAGCTGACCAACCTAATTTTGCTGGCCAACGCAAGAAATTTGTATGCAGCAATACCTCTTACCAGCTTATGCCGTGGAACAATGCACCTGCTTCTTGGAAATGCTGCTGGCTATTTCCCATTCCTCAAAGTAATAAAATTAACTCTCGGCTATAATCACCTGCAATTATAAGGGAAAAAGTGACAAAAAATACCAATTACCCTACCGTCCCCCCCCCCCTACCTGCCACGCCCGGTTCCAGTCTGCCGCTGGACATGTCACCTGACTTGGACGGTAAGGGGATCGAGGGGCCAGATCAGGACAATTAAAAGCTCTATGTTGAATGCACAAGAGCCGAGACTAGCTTGGTCACAGTGAACTTTGACATATTAACAAATATCACATGTCACAGCTTGAAACAGGAGTTTTGAGCAACCCCTCCCCCCCTGGATTAAGTCCGGGGGAACCCAAATGCATTTCCACAGTTAGCCATACTCCCGTAGAGTTTTAAAAAATTAGTGATTCGTTTTCAAAATTCCAGCTGTTTATCTCAAGAAAATTCACCTGCTCACAACATGCTGCTGGCTATTTCGGATTCTTCAAAATTATAAACTACAGTTTCAATGGGCGTTGTTTGTTGTATTTTTAGGATATACACAACCTTGCATAGAGGCGATAATGTAAGAGGTACGTTATTATTCGACATAGCATTCTAGAGTGCAAATACGTCGCATCAACACGAGTGATACGTTAATAATAAGATATATTACACTCTTCTGACCGCGCGCTACTGAGGAAAAAACAGTTTCAAAAACTTAGTTTTAGGAGAAGCTTGCTGTCGCGTAATAAACAATTTATTGAGCGAAAAGTTGTGTAATACTGCTGGGCATTCTGACTCTTAAAAATACTCTGCCGTATATTACACAACTTCACGTTGTATAACCTCTATATATGTTCGTGCAGTGACTGTTTTTTAGTTAATTCAACTGGAATTTATATAATGCTTCGTTTTATAGATAGCGAACTAAAAATCCTTCACCTGTTTATCATTGTTAAAATCTTAGTGGTATGCTGCTGCAATTGTAAATTTTATTTTCTTAAGCTAAGAAGGTTCAAGAAAACTATCCGTCGGGCAGGTTATTGGTAAACCCGGCGGCCGGGTGTAAAAACATTTCTGTTTACTTCACTAAAGTAGCTCAAGGGAAGCCTTACTATTGTAGCAATTTTGAAATTAATTCGACCTTCCCCTGCTTTCTGAATTAAAAGTGAAGAAATTCTTTGTTATCAGCTATATTTTTTGCCGGTAAATTCAATTGAAAGAAAATCTTCTCCTGCAGCAGTCCAGGAAAGAAAAATAAAATTATTTAGTAATCTCTGATGGTAAATATACATGTACAATTAAAGATAATTTAAGAATTGAAGGAAAATACTAATACCTTTCAACGTTTAAGGTCATAAATCTGTCGCTCCTTTCAACTGATGACACTCATGATCGCGTTGCCCGCATTGTGTTCTCCCTATGTTCTGCTGATAGTGAAACTGACCCGCAGTTAAAGTTATTCTTTTTCTAAGAATTATTTTTCAAGAAGCTTTCGTTCGCTGTTTTCTGGTGGACGAAACGTTTGAAAAAGCTTATCCCTTGGTCTGATCGAGATCTGAGAAAAAAGGCGTAGAAGCGTGCGCTCGTGTTGTTAGCTCCGTGCAATCAAGCGAATCGCTGACATTTTTATAACCGGCTCATCTTTCGAAAACTACTTGTGAGGTCCATTGCCGGGAGAGGCACTCTGTATATTTTTTGTGTGGGGGTGTGCCGCTGGGACTCTGAAACCCTTAACCTATACTAGACTAGACACGGAAAATCTCTACCCTATCCCTGACTTGTTACTTTTAGAACTGTATCACCATTATAGTCAAATATACGCTAATTAAAACAATATCTTACAACGTCACGTTTTCTTTCTCTTCAGATTTCTAGACCTAATTCTTCATACCACTGATCAGTTACCCGGTTCTAGACCAAAACTCCCTAAAATACCCTTTATAGCTGTCCGATCAGCCTTGCATTCAGTTTTCTGATTTATATACCCTATCCTATAACCCTATAAATTGAAAAATCGAGATGTACCTGATCATTTGGCTCAAATTTTTAATAGTACAAACTCTATGTATTCTTACGATCTAAGAAACTCAACACATAATTTATTTGTACCAAGCTGGACAAAATAGCTTCCACTATAGAGGGGCGGTTCTCTGGAATAGTCTATCAAATACTATTAAAGGACAGACAAGCCTGAAATCATTTATATCACATTTGTAATTTAGTATAATTTTAATGACCACATTTACTTATTATTGTATTTTTTATTGCATGATTTTTGCACGGCTCTCTGGAAGAGCATTTTTATGAATGGGATTCCGTGACTAAATAAAGATGATTGATTGATTGATCCAGACTAAACTGCTAAAAAAACCCTCCACGCCCCCCCCCCCCCCCCCCCCCCCCATCCCACCCCCAAGCCGGTCAACTTTTTCGTATTAACGTTTACATGATTGCATTTTAATTCAAGAAAACTCTAAGAAATCGACTAAATCCATTTTTATCGCATAATTTTGACGTTTACATGATTTCCTTTCCATTGAAAAAAATATAAGAAATCGACTAAATAATACAGTTTGGTATATATGTACCTGACACAAACGTCACGCAGCTTTCAACGCAGGAGGCGTGACAGCTCCTTGAGCGGTTTTCTTCAGAAATGATGACATGAAATACGTGTACTCAAAGGGAAATTCTTCAATTTTGCCCAAACTAATTTCAGAAGGCTAGCCAGTAGATAATTTTACCAACAAAATTTTGCCGATCTTTCCATATTTTTTTTAGGGGTATTGTTTTCTGTTTGTTTGTTTGTTTGTTTCGGTAAAAATAAATCGGAAACCCGGTTAACCCATAAGCTGCGTCTTTGCTGACTGCTGTAAAGAACCAGGGCAGCATGCATAGAAATATTATTTCAGTTTCAGTTAGAAGTGATTTCAACCTAGATTCATTCAATCCACAAACGTGATGCAGTTTATAAACCGAAGAAAGCCCTAAACTAGCAATGTAATCAACAATTAATACTGTATTATTATAAAGGATCGAAAAAACAAAAACTGACTCGCAAAAATACTCAGCCGTATTACCGCAAATTCACGCTGAATAACCTCTATGTAATTTAGGGTGCGAATTTTAATTTTAGTAATTTTAGCTAGAATTACAGTAGTTTATTGTAAATAGCAGTCTTTTTAACACGACCCAACGAGTAAGAGGCCGCATCGCTTTAATTTTTAAAAAGGCGGGAAAAGTCATTTGCGAGTAGATGGAGACCACACGAATTCCCATGCTGACTTGCTCTCGTGATCATAGTATTTATTCTATGGGAAAATTCTATGTCTTCAAGCTTTCAGACACTTTGCTTTCGGGCATGATGTCGTTCGTTAACGTGAGGAGAATTATGTTGAAGCACAAGAGAGCGGCAAAGTGTCCTCTCCTACAAAAGTTTTTATCGTTGGGTGTAGAGGAGGCGGCTGAAAATTTTGTTTCGACAGCCGAAATTTATAACGCATATGAAACTGCGGTGTCTGTGTGGACCGATGGAGACAGTATTCACGGCCAGACAAAATTCTTAATGAAGCGAAGCGGTTTTAACCGGGTAGGTATTTTAGCAGTGATCATTAATTATAAATCAGCTAATACTTTGTATCTTGCAATAAGAAGGAAATGAGCTCAGGCCGGATTTTTATACAAGCACAATATTTTTGTCAACAGCAACTGAAAAAGGCCATTTTGGCTCATGGACAACGAAAAGGATGGTCTATACGGCCAGAAGTAAAAACAGAACGGGGATACATTGGAATCAAGCTTCGTCGTGTTCCACGCTGCGAACCCGGGTACGAATTTGGTGGAAGGAAAATGTTGCGGAAGGTTGAAGCCTTTATGGCTGTCAATCCTTCCCCAGTTCCCCCAATTGAGGTAGGTCTGCCTAATTACACTCTTTCTTTTTTATAAGAATGTTGTTTTTTTTTTCCGGCCCAGGCTGAATATTCCTATTTTTCTGCCGATTTTAGGCTGAAAATATTCTTGTAATATTCTTATAGCTTATGACATTTCCGTTTAAGGCTGTCTTGGGGTATCAATTACAAGTGTTTGGTGTCTAGATCTGTATCGCGTTTAATACATTGTGCACGTGCTCCATCGCTGTTCGTTGCTGAGGTCGGTTAGGTCAAGATGTCACGTCAGATTTTGGCTTTAAAAAATGCATTTCTCACACATATCATTGAATTGTATTTACAGATTTTCAAACGCACGAAATTATATTCTTTTCACAATTTCAGCCTCAGGTTTATTCTTAAAATATTCTTAAAATTTCGCAAATTTCAGCCTCGATATTCTTTTAAAATATATTCTTATAAAAAAGAGTGTACCCTTATTCATTGCACTGACTGGAAAAATATTTTATCCATATTTGCATTTCTCAGATTCATGATGTCCCAAGTGACCCCAGAGGTGCAGGTCTGTGTGCCTTTGCAAACCGAGATATCGAAAGGGGTGAGGTCGTTGTCGAATATACTGGGGAAGTTATATCATTGAGTGAAGCGGCCATACGAGAGGAGGAGTACAGGAGAAATGACGAAACCTGCACACTCATGGTTGTATACAGTGGAGGTCGCGAAATCGCGTGAGTACATTGCCGTCAACTAAACACTTGTCGTTTTGTGAACACACACGTGTCAAAATTGTCGCATCCCTTGGCCGGCAGGCATTTTGGGTTCAATTTTAAAATGCAGGCGAAGGGACGCATCTTTAAAAATGTCGCTTAAAATTCGCACGTGTCAGTCACTCGAGACGACAACTAAAAATAGATATGGTAGGGCCGTAGCCAGACGAAAATTCTTACCGTGGCAATATCAGATAAATCTATTTTGTAACGGGAGCCGTTTTGCTGTTAGTTTGTAACGGTAACAGGCTTACATTGGAATAAGCGGCACAAAATTAGCGGACAACATTTTGTGCGCGTCAAAGTTTTCGGACATTTGATGATTCATCAATGTGAGAAAATGGAAAATAGAAATAGAAAAAAAAACCGTTACAGATTAAAAATTTGATTTTATTGTCAAGAACACTTCGTACAACTATCACCTAAAACAGTTATTTATCAGCTAGATTAGTGTACATTCCATTTTTAGGGTCATTTTATACCACTGTATATTTGTGTTATGATGGACAAGCTAGTGAAAAAAAGTTAGCAAAATTATACTAAAAACGTGGCTTGGCCACTTCTGTAGCTACTTCTAGAATATACTTATTTCTCTTAGTAATACCCATCAATCTTTACATTTTTTTTTAGAATCGATCCAAACCAAGGAAGCGAGGAAGGACAAAAGACCTGGGGCGCGATGCTGAACCATTCTCAGAATAATGCAAACTTAAAACCGTTCATAGCGCTGAAAAATTCAGCAAGGCCTAGAGTGTTTTTGGTTGCTTTGCATGACATTCCCGAAAACGTAGAGCTCCTTTGGAACTACAACGATAGGGATTGGGAATGCCATGCAAACAGCCAAACTCTTCCCTCTTGTGAGAATTAGGAATAGCTTCTGGTGTAACTAATCCGTAGTTTTCCTAATTTTTTTCCTATTTTTTTTTCAATCCCCTTATCTTTTTGCATGTACTGTTTTCTTAGAAATTAAACATATTTTTGGACGGGGCCTGACGAGGTTACATGAACGGCCACTTATAGTACTTATAAACTCCCGTTCTTCCTTACTCAGTCTTAAATTTACAGTGTCATAAATCAAATTAAACGGGGACTCCTGAAAGGTTTTATTATTGGAAAGTTATTCATTGTTTATCTCTGGTCCCAGTTCCTCCCTAAAATGAAAGCGCCACAGTTAAACAATACATGTTTTGAAAGCGTGTGCAGTAAACAATACAGTTGAATCCCTGATAACTTGAACCCTCGGTAACTCGAACCTCGCGCTCGCTCGTACCAAACTGCGATTTCCCCTGGTTTTGCTTTATATATGTACTGTAATTTAACCCCTGGTAATTACTCGAACCTCCCGCTAACTCGAAGTGATTTCGTTTTCCTTTCAGGTCCGAGATTTTCTTTACATTTATACCCTCTTGATAACTCGAACCTTATCTGTCAAAGTCAAAACATACAGATGTCATCCAATACACTGAGTTAATTAGTATATACATTGTCCTTTGTCCTACCATAGTGTTCTTTTACTTCGCTTGGCTTTGTTTTGTTCTATTCTTTTATGCTTTGTTTTGTTTAAAAAATCGTTTTAGTTTAACTCTTTCTTGGCGGGTAAACCTGATTAAACGAAGTGCGTTTGATAAGTTCCCAACTCCCTATAACTCGAACTCCCGCTAACTCGAACCTTTACCGATTTCCCTTGGAGGATTGAGCTATCGGGATTGAACTGTACCTGATAAATTTTAATAGGGCAATATTAATCGCAGACGGTGATGTAAAAGTTAATCACTGATCCTCCTCATCATCATCTCGATCAGTACTTGCCAATGAGACGTAGAATCGCTCTGCAGTTTCAGATAAATACTTCCGAGCAAGTCGTATACAGCTTTTTTTGCGATCATCGCGAACAGGCTTGTTTTCTTGTCTCACTGGAACCAAATCGTCAGCCGGATTTAATTCGGCGCATTGCTTTTTCTTCACGAAGGAAACAATTCTTGGTTTCTCTCTTGTGTCCATGGTATACCTGATAAATGCGGTTTCTGTGTGCCGGTTTAATTGTAAATTTCCCTCCTGATCGGCAATTTCTCCGCAACCAAAATTAATAAACGCAATCTTTCTCACCTCGAATTTTTTGTTTTCAATGTCTTCGCTTCTAGCAATGTATTTCAGTCTAAGAAAGGATTTAAAGTCCATAATCCAATCTAGATTTACCCAGTAACTTTTTACGTTGTTCAGGCGACTATTTCGCAAAGTCAGTGCCCATTCCTGGGGAGTTTCAATCTTTTCGTGGGTGTTGAAGAACTGCTGAATACAACCAAACCGTCTGTCGCAAATTGAATATGAGTGTCCCTCCAGCAGGAATTTGAGATCAATTCGTAGAAACTCTCCCTCTTTTACGAGAGAGTCCAGGTAAAAAAATAAGTAACTTTCTTTAAACTGAGACGGCGAGTTATCTGCCCAGAGTACAAGGTAATGAAATGTTCCGTATTTTTCCTTAAGCCTTTTCAGTAGATAGCTCAACAAAGATATTACCTCGTTCGGACCGTTTCCTCCAATAGATTCGTCATAAAAAAAACAATGAATAACATCTTCGTTGGCACAGTAAATCCCGAAAAGATAAGTTCTTAGTTTCCTCGCGTAAAAGGAATCCTGAGAAGAAACTTTTGGAGTCGGTAAGCACTTATGGTAATCCATTTGGAGAGTCAGTACCCTTGGAAACATATTTCAGGCTGGAACAGTTCACAGTGAAAGTCGGCGACGTGTTGCGTACTTATTAAAGTACGAACAGACAACTAAAAATAAAACCTTTGTAAGCAGAAGAGACGCGAAAAGTCTAGATTTTTCTTAAGATCACGCAAGCAAGTTATTTTCTAAACACTTTTTACGTAACGCAAGATACGCGATAAATCTAGATCTTTCGGAAAATCACGCGATCAAGTCAATGAGCCTATGAAGACAAACACCCATGCACACTTACCAGTATGAAATAACAAACAATCGATACCGTCAAAGTTTTCATCCAGGAAGATTTGTAACATTTCATTACACAAAAATTGATACTTTGATTTTTAGGAGCAATTTGTAAACTGCACACAACGTAGTGTTATCAGTTCGCATGTAGTCATATCAATGTTGCGAAATTGGGATCGGTTATGGAGCGAGGTGCCAGAGAATTCTATCGAATTCTAGCACCCGCTATTTGTACTACGCACAAAGTAGTCATATCGATGTTTAGAAAGCGGAATCGGGGAGCGAGGTGCTGGAGAATTCTATCGAATTCTAGCACCCGCAAAGAAAATATAAAGGTAGCGCATAGCAATAACGAAACCCAATTTGTTTTAAAAATGGCTTCTACTGATCAGCTACATGCAGAAGGCAGTTGCGCAGATAACATCGATCTTGGTCGGCTCGTGTACAAATTTGATGCGACAAACCCGTGGCAATATTTCAGACAAGGATATCCTGTTGCAAGTTCAGTGGAAAGAGGAAGAAGATCGTTGAGTACTAACAACAAGTTCCGAAAAGTCTACGTGTCAAAGAAGAAAAGATCGAGTAGACGTATAAACGCAGCTTTTAAGCATTTGGATCAATTGCAATTTACATGTTGTGACAGTGGTTGTCTCTTAAAAGAAGGTCTATACCATGTCAAAGGTATTATACGACAGCAGAGGAACATGATTTACCAGAAACCCTACAATGAACAAAATTACCTCCTCTCAAAGCTTATGGAGGTGAAATTGACATTAAGAGGGTTACGGAAAACTGTAACGTATCAAGTACCAGCACTTGGAAAAGTATGTAAGACTGCGTTCAGAAAGGTCTACGGGATTTCGAGGAAAAAAATAGCAGTTTTACTAAAGAAGATCGACCTAGAAGGGCCATCAATAGAACCAGACAGGAGGGGGCAAAATACTCCTCGGAAACTTTTACCTGCGGCAAAAAATGCAGTAATCAACTTCATACTTTCATATGAAGCTACTGAATCCCACTATCGCAGATCAAAGACTGGTATGAAGAAATACTTTAATTCAAACATTTCGATGCGCCAAATGTGGTCTGAATTCGTTCGTGAACACCCCAACTTAAAGACAACCAGCTTAAGAAAGAGAAATAACGGACCTGTCATGAGTTTTTCAGCCTTTCGAAATTTATTTAATAGCGAAATGAAAGATCTATTAGGATTTAGAAAATCGAGGGTTGATACTTGTCAAAAGTGTGACAAAACTATGAACAGGTTACACTACTTGACATCTTTGAGAAATCGCACTAGGAGTCAAGACGACGAAATTCGTGATCTTACGATTTACAAGAACTGACACATCAGAGAAAGTGAGGTTAGATTTGCTTCCTTAAAATATGATGTTACAGTTCTGGCTTCAAAAGTGTATTAAATGTAAAGTGATATAGAATTTGATGTTTTATTTGGTGTTAAAAATTGTGGAGAAGCAAATTGCTGTATTTAACATAAAGTCATTCAAATATATGGACATAAATAAATAAAAACTACTGCAATTTAAGTTGTACAGAGATGTTCACTACCCAAACCTTAACGCAATTTTGGGATGTATTCGACTCTGGAAGAACCACAACAAAATACACTTAGATTACTATTTCCAAGTCTTGATTGTAGATTAGAAGTTTTAAGTTTAAGTACACTTTCTATTTCAGTGTCCCCAGTTACTTTTACGAAAGCTAAATACTTTTGACACTTAGATAAACTTATTCATTCAATTAATCTCGCCGACAGATGTAATTGCGTTCGAAAAACGCAATCCTAATTTCGTGTTGGTTTCCCGGTTGTGCCTTGCATGCAGGAAAATATGACATTTTTGGTGTCCTGTCTTCCAAATGGCCGCCGCTATTACTTTTTGCAAGGGCTTAATTCCGCCGGAAATTCCTTCGAACGCGTCTCCATGATCTCCCATTATACAGTACACTTTCTAGTGACTTCAAAGTAAATTTCCGACTTGATGTTTTTATTGTAACCCGGGAAACTGCCATATAAAAGTGACGGAGTGCACGTCTGAAATTTTCCTTCGTTTTGTAGGAGTGGCTGAAATTCATTTTTACCTCTAAGATCAGAGGTGCCAATTCTGACAATTCTGTTTCCTTCATATCTTATCAGGCTTATAAGTCCCAATATTTTCCCTTAATATGGACAAACAAGCTGCCGTTTGGCGTGAAAACATTTATTTCATTGTTCTCGGAAATACCAGGTCTTAATAGCAGCCTTAAAAGCTAGCACAGAGTCCGGCGATGTTTCTGATTGTCTCAGGGGTGAACACTGTATCCCGTGTTGTAGAAATAGTAGACTAGAATGCTCTGTCCCCAACAGTTGCTCTGATGATAGACTATTCACGGAACAAAGGCTATATCTAGATGAGTCTTAACAATTTAACAACCCATACAAATATTGAAGTCCTAATCCGTGTCCTAAGCCGTCTATTCTAAACTTAATACATACGAGTGCTCAAAATATTAAATAACTTTATATATAATAGACTTCGCATTCTTCGCACACAGACTTTAAACACAAAACCAGTTAAGCTGATAACTCGAAACGATTTGAGTATACGTGATTTTACTGACATATCGCGCTTCATCCTACCTCTACCAGTCTACAGAGCCGATTATATCTCGTCGAGTGTCAGTTATAAAGTTGAAGTAGCAGTTCAAGTCAAGACGCACTATGGGCGGCTTAGTGATTATGCGGCTTACGCATTATTTCGTTCGTTCGTTTGCTATTTTATTTTCGTTTATGAGTGTGTTAGTTATTTTTCTCTAAATTTTCCAAATCACTTCTGCTCGGAAACAAAAAAACCTATGCAAAGAAGAATGACATTAAATTCGTTTAAAAAGGCCGAGGTCTGTGGGGTTTTGTTTCTTTTGCAGGTTTCGAGAAAATGGACCCGTACATAATGGAAACAGGACCGAAGGATTTGGAAGAGACAAGATCTGTGGGCATCGAGAATTTTAGGACTTTCTGACTATAAAAAAACTTGACAATAGAAAACGTATTTGCTTATCCAAGCAAACATTCACGTCTTCTAGTCTAAAACCGTAGATGAACCTGGACTGACAAAAAAAGACACTTCTCAAGTGCCCGTTGTCCTTCTCAGAGAGGTGACCGTCTTATAGAGAGTTTAGTTACAGTAAAATCACTAAAAAACGGCAGGGTACAATTAACACCAGATGTTCGTCTTATAGAGGTTTCCGTTAAGGGAGAATAAATTTTGACTATACCCCCTATAAATGCAGTGGCACTGGACCTCGGAGGCAAAGGTACAACTGACAAATGATAACATTTCCAGATATTTTTGCTATATTACATTATCTAGCTAACGTTACAGAATACTGATCGATGTACAATGATAAATATCTCCTGCCAAAACCTTAAATAGTCCTGACTGACCCTTGAGGACAAGCGAGCCTCTATATTGTGCCGCCAGAATAATAGTTTCTAACTAAGTCGTTCATACGTCACTCAGTCGTCAGAAATTACATTTTCTGCTTTACGTTCGGGATACCAGATGACGGAACAAAAGCAAACCTTAGAAAGCGGCTTATGGAGTCCGGTACAAGGAATCATTTTCATTAGTATAAACTATTCTTCTGTTCGTCCCGTCCCAACACCAAGGGAAAAAAAAATCCGGAATTTCGATACCACGTCAAACGAGACAGGAACGCCCGTTTCAGGACTAAGTAGCCGTCGGAGATTCTAAATCTAAATAAGAGCATGCCTGTGAATCTGACTGTGTGAATTCAATAGGGGAAGTTTTGGACACTTTAGCAAGTTGAGGAAAGAGCAGACTGGCTTTATAGCAGAAAGATCTTGGACAGATCATATAGCAACGCAGAGGACAATTGTTTAATAGTCCATTGAATGGCAATTAGTGTTGATAGAAAAAAGCTCTGAAGACTTTTGCGATACTATGGAATACCACTGAAGGTAGTAAACAATGATGGCAAATTGGCAACCACATACCGAACAACTTTAGGATACAAACAAGAGGATTTGAATTTTGCTGATGATGTGTGTTTAATATCTGCAACATGCACAGCGAGATGCAAAGAAAAACGGAAAAGCTCAGAAAAGCTCAGTCAACTATTGAAAAGGTATCTCTCATCCATCCTGGGAGTCCAGGATCCAAACTGAAAAAATATGAAATGTAGAGCTGCTGAGAAAGACTAAAGAGGAGCGCATAATAACATCGATAAAACAGAGGAAGTGTTGCTGGGTTTGAACGAGGAAAAGAGGACGGTCAAGGAACAACTGGAGGCTGTCCATGCTACAGGAGTTGGAAGGAGTAGGCTATCCTTAAAGTGCAAAAAAGGTAGCAAGGAATCGGGTGTGCTGGAGGATACTGGTGGACACCCTATGCCCCCTCCGGGGGTCAAAAGGAATGATGATGATGATGATGATGATGATGATGATGATGAATATCATGCTTATCCGATAAAGCATTTAACTGCATTAAGGGTTATTCAGTCACGCATTATAATTATATAAAAGTCCATTTCAAGATTTGAAGAATCAGTTCTAACGGAAACGTTAACTTGTAAACGAACTTGAACCTGAAAGTCCATGAAAGAGCTGACGGAAAATCCATAAGGCGTTTGTATGACACACTCAGAAACAGGTTGATAAGCTTAAAGCCACCAGGGCTGAAGCCTGATGGAACTCCTAGTCTGATTATGGCGCTACTGCCTATCTTCAATAAAACGTTGCCTCATGAGCTAAAGGAAAATTGGGAGTTCGAGCTCACCAGGTATGAGAATGACGATAAGGTTTAGGCAGTGAACATCAAGAAATTCACTCATTTGCTGAAAGGGCACATTCTGAGAAAAGAGGTTCATGAGAATCTTATGGGTACTAGTTTGCTGAAACCAAAACTGAGGGTTTTGTGGAAAGAGTCATGATGTTACGAATTGTGCCGCAGCGCATAGCAAGACCCCTTAAGAGAGATGGGAAATGCTGATTAAGGGTAAGGTGTCCAGCGGGGTTTAACTTCCTACAGGCAGGAAGCATTTCACACAACTCAATAACTTGAAAAGTACCGCGGTGTTGGTTGATTGTTATGGAGAAAGCACCACGATCTACACTCAACACGAACAACACGAACAAGAATAAAAAGGTTACAAAGATTTTATCTTAATTTATTTCCACAAATAAGCAGAATCTACTGCCGACGACCTGTGCAACAGTGATTTAGGAGGGAAAGGAATGCTTTGTCCGTTCTGGATAGTGAATCACAGGAGACTTTCCTTTGGACAACCATTGCTTATGACTTAAATATGGCGCGAAATGGGTCAGCAACGTGACAAAATTAATCGCGTGAAGTTCAACTTGGCACTTCTGAACTAGACTCAAATGACGATCAAATGATCAACATCGATCCCCGGACCATTGACAGTGTCTGCCCCCTCCCCCTTTGCTGCTCCAGATGTGAAACAAGACTTAATCACATGAGAAACCTTAAGATTGCAGACATATTCCCAAGAAAAGCTGGATAGGTGGACCTGTGATTTGGAGCTGACCAATAGTACAAATGTCTTCAAGGGAAAATCAGAAAGGGGAGAACAGAAGGGTTCAAGAGATCTACCAGCCAATTGGACCTAGTAGATGGCGATTCTGTCCAGACAACCACAATCCTGCAGATTAAATCACGAGAATAATTTCTGTATCGGGCAGCTCAAGAAGTGCACGCTAGAATGGTTAGTTGCGACCTGTGCAACTACAGTTATTTAGGAGGGAAAGGAATGTTCTGTCCGTTCTGGATAGTGAATCACAGGAGACTTTCCTTAGGACAACCATTGCCTAGGACTTAAATATGGCACAACATGGGTCAGCAACGTAACAAAATTAATCGCGTAAAGTTTAACTTGGCACCTTTCAACTAAACTCAAATGACGATCAAGTGATCAACATCGATCCCAGGACCATTGACAGTGTGTCCCCTCCCCCTTTGCTGCTCTAGATGTGAAACAAGACATAAATGACATGAGAAACCTTGCGATTGCAGACATATTCCCAAGAAAAGCTGGATAGGTGGACCTGCGAGTTGAAGCTGACCAATGGAACAAATTTCTTCAAGGGAAAATCAGTAAGGGGAGAACAGAAGGGTTCAAGAAATTTACCAGCGAATTGGACCTAGTAGATGGCGATTCTGTCCAGACAGCCACAGTCCTGCAGATTAAGTCACGAGAATAATTTCTGTATCGGGCAGCTCAAGATGTGCACGCTAGAATGGTTACATTATTGTGGTTAGTTGCGGCCTGTGCAACTACAGTTATTTAGGAGGGAAAGGAATGCTCTGTCCGTTCTGGATAGTGAATCACGGAAGACTTTCCTTTGGACAACCATTGCTTATGACTTAAATATGGCGCGAAATGGGTCAGCAACGTGACAAAATTAATCGCGTGAAGTTCAACTTGGCACTTCTGAACTAGACTCAAATGACGATCAAATGATCAACATCGATCCCCGGACCATTGACAGTGTCTGCCCCCTCCCCCTTTGCTGCTCCAGATGTGAAACAAGACTTAATCACATGAGAAACCTTAAGATTGCAGACATATTCCCAAGAAAAGCTGGATAGGTGGACCTGTGATTTGGAGCTGACCAATAGTACAAATGTCTTCAAGGGAAAATCAGAAAGGGGAGAACAGAAGGGTTCAAGAGATCTACCAGCCAATTGGACCTAGTAGATGGCGATTCTGTCCAGACAACCACAATCCTGCAGATTAAATCACGAGAATAATTTCTGTATCGGGCAGCTCAAGAAGTGCGCGCTAGAATGGTTAGTTGCGACCTGTGCAACTACAGTTATTTAGGAGGGAAAGGAATGTTCTGTCCGTTCTGGATAGTGAATCACAGGAGACTTTCCTTAGGACAACCATTGCCTAGGACTTAAATATGGCACAACATGGGTCAGCAACGTAACAAAATTAATCGCGTAAAGTTTAACTTGGCACCTTTCAACTAAACTCAAATGACGATCAAGTGATCAACATCGATCCCGGGACCATTGACAGTGTGTCCCCTCCCCCTTTGCTGCTCTAGATGTGAAACAAGACAAAAATCACATGAGAAACCTTGCGATTGCAGACATATTCCCAAGAAAAGCTGGATAGGTGAACCTGCGAGTTGAAGATGACCAATGGAACAAATTTCTTCAAGGGAAAATCAGAAAGGGGAAAACAGAAGGGTTCAAGAAATTTACCAGCGAATTGGAACTAGTAGATGGCGATTCTGTCCAGACAGCCACAATCCTGCAGATTAAGTCACGAGAATAATTTCTGTATCGGGCAGCTAGAATGGTTAGTTGCACAAATTCCAAAGAGGCCAAGCATCATATCATAAACCACACACTGATCAAACTATAGTTAAACTGATCTTCCGTTACCAGTTGGAAAAGTACTAACAGAGAGCACCGCCGTTTATCAATATTGATCAAGATGTTGTAGGTTTATTGCACTTCAAAGTAGAAGGAAACGCAAGTCAAATACGACCTAATCTGTGAAGAAATATTTCTGCAAGCCTCCCGTCGCATGGCAAGGCAACAAAGGGTTGCAAAGCATCAATCCATAGATTGGGATCGGGAAAGTAGCTGAAACGTTCGGACAAATTCGTACCGTCAAGGTCTTAACAAAAAAGGGGAAGTGATCAATTGACCGATACAAAAACTACACCTGTTGGCGGAGTATGGAGAGCAAGTCAGGAATAAAGAGCGAGTCCCAGCTAGTACTATCCTTAAACATGTACAACTCCCTGAGGTCCGAAAGGAGGTACAGTCCAGTACTTTTGACACGGGTGTTAATGACCGTCCAACATTGGTGAGGAAGGATGTAAACTTGGGCTTGCACAGACGTGGGCAGTTTATTAAGGCTCCAAAGAAATAATGAATTCAAATTATTGTTCTGTTCATTTGATATTTTCCATTCTTTAATCGGGGTCGCAAAAGGTTATAGGACTCCAAGGCTCCGGACCCAAAGAAGAGGGGTTCCAGAGATCCAAGGCCAAAACACTACATTAAAACAACTCAAAACCAGCAACAGTTTGATGTAGCTCAAAGACTAAATACATTTATTAAAGTTCAAAATGTCAAAAAAGGTAGTTAATTTTCTAGCAAATATAGGCATCTGGACTTCCAAAAAACTGCGACATTTTCACACCTACAAACGAAAACAAAAAAAACTAATGTTAATAATGTCGAAACTGACTTTTCACTTGTCTTGGAGGGCAGGGAGAATGAGGAGGGCAAATCACGACGATTAAATGATCTATGTTGAGTGCACTAGAGCCAAGACTACCTTGGTCTCAGTGAACTTGACTTATTACGAAATATCAAGTCACAGAGTGAAACTGGAGTTTTGAGCAATCCCTCCCCCCTGGATTAAGTCCGGGAGAACCCAAATGCATTTCCTCAGTTAGTCATACTCCCGTAGATTTTCCCCAACTATGCCTCGACGGAGTCCCCCTTGGAAAATAGTCTCCTGGGACAGGGTGAAATGGCTGCAAGGCAGCCATTTCACTCCGGCTCCCGAAGAACAAATTAGTGATTCGTTTTCAAAATTCCAGCTGTTTATCTCAAGATAATTCACCTGCTCACAACTGATTCAGATCATATTTTCAGTAAAAGAACTCCTTCTCCACTGGATTTCATTATGCAGGTGCAAGCTGGTTTAATTAATGCATGGTTCGCACTGTTAAGTTCAATTAATAGACGCATACTGATCTTTTGACTTGCGACTGTACAATTTGGGACCGCTTTTGGAAACTCCAGCTATAATCTCTATGGTATTGGCTGCTCTTGACCTCGAGCTCATTTTATTTGTAAAACTGGTGTTATTCTGCATTCAGAGACATTATCCAAGTCTCCACTGTCATCAGTTGATGGCTCGGACGGTCATTCACTGGAGATATATATCTCTATGGTATTGGCTGCTCTTGACCTCGAGCTCATTTTATTTGTAAAACTGGTGTTATTCTGCATTCAGAGACATTATCCAAGTCTCCACTGTCATCAGTTGATGGCTCGGACGGTCATTCACTGGAGATAATTATCTCTATGGTATTGGCTGCTCTTGACCTCGAGCTCATTTTATTTGTAAAACTGGTGTTATTCTGCATTCAGAGACATTATCCAAGTCTCCACTGTCATCAGTTGATGGCTCGGACGGTCATTCACTGGAGATAATTATCTCTATGGTATTGGCTGCTCTTGACCTCGAGCTCATTTTATTTGTAAAACTGGTGTTATTCTGCATTCAGAGACATTATCCAAGTCTCCACTGTCATCAGTTGATGGCTCGGACGGTCATTCACTGGAGATATATACCTGATCTTTTGAAATGGGGGCTTACGCACAAATGACACTTGGCCAGCTGACTAACCTAATTTTGCTGGCCAACGCAAGAAATTTGTATGCAGCAATACCTCTTACCAGCTTATGCCGTGGAACAATGCACCTGCTTCTTGGAAATGCTGCTGGCTATTTCCCATTCCTCAAAGTAATAAAATTAACTCTCGGCTATAATCACCTGCAATTATAAGGGAGAAAGTGACAAAAAATACCAATTACCCTACCGTCCCCCCCCCCCCCTACCTGCCACGCCCGGTTCCAGTCTGCCGCTGGACATGTCACCTGACTTGGACGGTAAGGGGATCGAGGGGCCAGATCAGGACAATTAAAAGCTCTATGTTGAATGCACAAGAGCCGAGACTAGCTTGGTCACAGTGAACTTTGACATATTAACAAATATCACATGTCACAGCTTGAAACAGGAGTTTTGAGCAACCCCTCCCCCCCTGGATTAAGTCCGGGGGAACCCAAATGCATTTCCACAGTTAGCCATACTCCCGTAGAGTTTTCTCCACCATGTCTAGACGGAGCCCCCCCTGGAAAATAGTCTCCTGGGACAGGGTGAAACGGCTGCGAGGCAGCCGTTTCACCATGGCTCGCGGAGAACGAATTAGTGATTCGTTTCAAAATTCCAGCTGTTTATCTCAAGATAATTCATCTGCTCGCAACATTGAGAAAACAACAACAACAACAACAACAATAAATTTATAAATAAATTTATGCATCTTTCATTTATACAGATCTTTTGACTTGCGACTGTACAACTTGGGACCCCCTTTTCAAAAATCCAGGTATATATCTCCATGGTATTGGCTGCTCTTGACCTCGAGCTCATTTTATTTGTAAAACTGGTGTTATTCTGCATTCAGAGACATTATCCAAGTCTCCACTGTCATCAGTTGATGGCTCGGACGGTCATTCACTGGAGATAAATTATCTCTATGGTATTGGCTGCTCTTGACCTCGAGCTCATTTTATTTGTAAAACTGGTGTTATTCTGCATTCAGAGACATTATCCAAGTCTCCACTGTCATCAGTTGATGGCTCGGACGGTCATTCACTGGAGATATATACCTGATCTTTTGAAATAGGGGCTTACGCACAAATGACACTTGGCCAGCTGACCAACCTAATTTTGCTGGCCAACGCAAGAAATTTGTATGCAGCAATACCTCTTACCAGCTTATGCCGTGGAACAATGCACCTGCTTCTTGGAAATGCTGCTGGCTATTTCCCATTCCTCAAAGTAATAAAATTAACTCTCGGCTATAATCACCTGCAATTATAAGGGAAAAAGTGACAAAAAATACCAATTACCCTACCGTCCCCCCCCCCCCCCCTACCTGCCACGCCCGGTTCCAGTCTGCCGCTGGACATGTCACCTGACTTGGACGGTAAGGGGATCGAGGGGCCAGATCAGGACAATTAAAAGCTCTATGTTGAATGCACAAGAGCCGAGACTAGCTTGGTCACAGTGAACTTTGACATATTAACAAATATCACATGTCACAGCTTGAAACAGGAGTTTTGAGCAACCCCTCCCCCCCTGGATTAAGTCCGGGGGAACCCAAATGCATTTCCACAGTTAGCCATACTCCCGTAGAGTTTTCTCCACCATGTCTAGACGGAGCCCCCCCTGGAAAATAGTCTCCTGGGACAGGGTGAAACGGCTGCGAGGCAGCCGTTTCACCATGGCTCGCGGAGAACGAATTAGTGATTCGTTTCAAAATTCCAGCTGTTTATCTCAAGATAATTCATCTGCTCGCAACATTGAGATAACAACAACAACAACAACAACAATAAATTTATAAATAAATTTATGCATCTTTCATTTATACAGATCTTTTGACTTGCGACTGTACAACTTGGGACCCCCTTTTCAAAAATCCAGGTATATATATATATATATATATATATATATATATATATATATATATAAACTTTAAATGGGTACTAGGGACTAACTCGAAAACCTCGCGGTTCCTTTAGTCTCTAGGCTCCAATTGATTAATACCTCTCCTTGTCATCTTCTTTAATTATTTTGTAATGTATATAATACTTCTGTTGTAATAATTCTAAGTATGAGTCAATAAAAAAGATTGCTGTTGTTGATTCGTAGAAGGCAAGCTTTTTATAGTAAGCTTTGCTGTCAGGCTTTACTTTAGAGCGGGAATAGTCACACGGACTGTTGATTGGGATTGTTGCAACAAGCGCCATTTTCTACGCGAGGAAGGGCAGGTGGAAACATGCTCCCTGTTAATGCTTATCAAAGGCTCCTATGAGCCAACTCGTGAATAGGAAACGTTCAACATAAAAGGTTCTTCGCCGAAACATTCATAGTGAGAAGACATTGTTACATTATCATCATTAAAAAAAAATAGGCTTTTACTCTTTTCCACTAGTTAAGGACGTTCGCGCCCATTGCTACTGCGCATTTTTTTCGCGCATGTCACGCAAACGTACTGTTACGCATACGTCATGCATCGTAGAGCACGGAGGTAAACAAACATGGCGTCGACTCAGTGCTTTATCCGACCTAGGGTAAAGGGCCGCTTTAATTGCGTCCGTAGCCTCCGTCCGGAAAAGAGAATTTAGTTCAGTGTCTTGTAAAAAAATTAATGCAAGTAGAAAAACATCATCGAATACGAGTCCAACAGCCGTGCGTGAAGAGAAACCGGGCGAACGCGAAATTACTTGGGACGACGGAAGGCGAGTTGTCGAGCTTAGAGTTTTGGCGAAAGGTCTTGAGGCCTGTAGTGTCTGTGAGAAACCGTTGCAGTTAAGGAATATCGTAGAAGAGAAAAGGTACGGGTTGGCAAGCCTGCTCTACGTGCAGTGCGATTGCAGTAATATCAATACAGTGTACACCGGCAAATCACATCGCCCGTCGAGTTCGAATCACGGATTACCGATTTACGACGTTAACACCAAATTGGCCACAGGTAAGATATGTTTATCATATTATGTGTTTTTCTTCAGAAATTAAATTTAAGAATATTAGAATGCCAAAAGAGGTGTCTTTTCAACGAACAAATATTAGAGAGGCCGGAAAAGGTGTTGAGGCACTAACCAAAAAGTCAGTTTCGGAAGCGTTGGTTTTAGAAATTTCGAAGACTCGAGAAAGGTCAGTATATACCATTCATTCACTCCATCGATCAACAAAGATGATTTTGCTAATTTAATGTTGATTTATCAAAACGATGAACAAATATTATACTTAATAAACTAGTTCATTGTTTTTCATGTTTATTCATGATCACGAGAAAAAAAAAACGCTCTCGGGAAACTCTAAAAAATTGAAGGATTATACAGCACGCTTTCATACATGTATACATAAGTACTACATACATGCATATAAAGTTTATTTTATCTTAGATTTACAGAGTAGCCAAAAGACTAATATATCAGAAAAATATAAATGTTAATTAAAATATCCTATGTACATATCTTGCCCAAAATCATTTTTGAAACAAATTACATTTTATGGAAATATTTTGTAGTTTGAATACAGATGACTCGCCAACAAAGCTTGTGGCATCATATGACATGGCCTGGCAGAGACGAAGTAATGGTCGAACCTACAACAGCCTTTCAGGTTAATGAAGTATTATTGTTATAATAATTGGTTTTAATTACTCTGATGACCTGCCAAGCCATAAATTTCATCAATCTTTGTTTTTTTTGGTTTAAAAAACCAAGCTTCTTCTACACAACTTGAAACACTGTATAAAATATTACACTGTTATAATTTGTAAGTTAGCACTTTGTTTATATAATTTTGTAGGTCATGGCAGCCTCATAGGAAAAGAGACGGGAAAGATAATCGGTGTTGGAACTCGAATAACAACTTGCAGGACATGTGACACTGCTGCATCGAGCCAAAAAGAACCCCCCAAACATGACTGTAGGGTGAACTGGGGTGGGTCATCTAAAGGAATGGAACCGGATCTGGCAGTTGAAATGTTGAACACTGTCAAGGATGACAATTATGCAGTCACTACTTTGATTGGAGATGATGATACTACCACAATGGCTAATGTGCGTCAAAATGTATCACATAGCGTTGAGAAGTGGAGTGATCTAAATCATGCAAAGAAGAGTTTAGGATCAAGGCTTTACAAGCTACAAAAACAACACAAAGTTCTTACTACTGCTGTAATAAAGTACCTCCAGAAATGCTTTGCATATTCCATCTCTCAAAACAAGGGAAAGCCAGAAGAAATTCGCCAAGCAATAGAAAGCATCATTCCTCATGCCTTTGGAGAACATGAATCCTGTGGATCATGGTGTGGATTCCAGACTGACCCAAGAACATATAAGCACAAGTCCCTACCAAAAGGTTTAGACTTAAAAGGCGAGACACTAAGAGAAGATCTCAGCGTTACCTTTTCATCATTTGCTAAGAATGCAGAAAAGCTGGCCCCCTGTGGCAGTACATTGTCTAATGAGTCTTTTAATAACACCGTAGTGCAGGAATAAACTATGGTTTCAATCTTTACCTTAAGGTTTAGATTAATTCTATTACTGGGTTCAACTAGAATAAGGGCGCTGTCTTTAGCGCACTTTTTAATATCGATTTTCTGCACTTTGAAGTAATTTGACTCACATTTGTTCTACATCGCAAAATGTAGCCTGTAGCTCTAATTTTCTATGTAGTATTAGTATGTCGCTGTATATTAACCTAACTCTTTGCGAAGGATTTTAAGTAGTATGTTAATTAACAGCTAACATTTTCCATTCCGGTGTTCGGTAAAAGTCATGGATATCACTAAGTCTACAAAAATATAACTAGAGCGTTTTCATCTGACGTCACGGCGGCCATATTGGTGTTCCAAAACAAAGAAACGGTGGCCATATTGGTGTACCAAACCAATCCTCCGGGAATTGAACTCTATTTTTATGCAAACATTTTCTTTTGTTTCAGTAAACTAATTTGGCCGCTCGTCACGTGAGTGAAAACGCTGTATAAACGTTTAATCTGTAAGAATAGTTCTTTTTACACAAACAATAGAACGTGATTTTGGAGCCAACGGGAAAACAATTGGCAATTGGATTTTACTTCTACACGTAGACAAGGCAAGTTTTAATAGCGGGTAGATTATTTGTTCAAAGAATGATAATCATCTTGAAAAAAAACAGTTCAAATGTCAACCACACAACAAAAATTGGTTCACTTTATCTTTAGTGCTTCTAACTGACTATAACCGTTAATTTGACATGTAAATTAGCTACAGCAGGCTTATAAATGCCTTCGGCAATATTCAATTAAAAAAAAAACCTGCTTCATACTTTTTGCAAATGTGCCTCCGAATTAATTTGGTCATCAATTTTAATTAGTATTCAGCGAGTGACAAAGTCATCATATCATACAAAAGCAAATTATGACATATCTTATAAATACGTCTTGGTGCAATCGATCGATAGCAGGTGATTTGGAGCCAACGAGAAAAGCGTTTTGTTCAGTATTTGTTTAAGTTTACATCAGAAGCGAAACCAGCTTACATGTAATAGTGTTTAAACCACTCGTGGGTATAAGACTTCTATCTTGGGAGACCGAATTAATACCAGGAATACGAGGTCCAAACGCCCATTACAAATTCTAAATAAGTTACAGGAGGGTTGCTGAACGTGAAGATAACGTGATCTCATGGTATACATTAAACATAATAGGTGAAGTTAATGACCACGTGACTGACACTTTCATTTAAACAAACGCCATATTGGTCATAAACTAGTGACGACTTAATTCAAATGAAATGTCCTCCCCGATAATGAAAACAGGAACACATATCATATACGGCTCATTGATGAAGTTGCATGTTGTGTGCGTGTACCTGAACTTGAAGTCCTATCGTCATACCGTCACAACTCCAAACTTGAAACAGCCGAAGATTTTATTCAACAATGGCAAACAACACGTACTTAACGTTTACTACACTACTAAATATGTGGAACACATTACCAACAGGCATCGTCATATTTCTTTCAGCGTTGAACATTCTTCTTTCCATCACCGCATCTATCGGCAATCTTCTGATCCTGATTGCTCTCTATAAAGTGTCGTCCATTTATCCACCAACAAAACTGTTGTTTCGATGCCTGGCAGTCACTGATCTCTGTGTTGGCCTTATTATTCATCCATATAAGGTTCGCTATCTTTAAAAACTATGAAGCTTATATTTCTTATCACTTCTTCGTAATCAGCTACTCAGTGAATCTTATGTTATGTGCCATTTTAACTGCAATATCGGTCGTTACATCGGCCGCCATCAGTGTGGACAGACTTCTCGCTCTGTTATTGCGGCTAAGATACAGACACGTTGTAACCTTACGGCGGGTTCGTGCATTTATAGTTTGTTCTTGTTCAATTGGGATTTTATGCGGTACTTTATTATTCCCCGTCATTGTATTATCTGTAAAAAATGTGTTTTTTTTCTTCTTTCAACTGATATACTATGGCTCAATAATCCTTGCTCTGGTAACCTCAACCTGCTCTTACACAAAGATTTTCTTCACCCTCCGCCGCCATCAAGCTCAACTGCAAGGACATATTAATCCAGAACAACCAAACGGAGGAGGAAATCCACTGAACATAGCACGATACAAGAAAACAGTTTATACGGTAGCTTGGATCCAGTTAATTTTAATTGTTTGCTATGCTCCTTTTATTATAATGACAATGCGCTTCGTTAACGATTTTCGTTCTTGGGCAGAAAATGCTATCGCGCTTCATTTTGTTTCGCTTTTAGTTAACTCAAACTCATCTCTAAATCCGATCCTTTACTGTTGTAGGATCAGAGAGGTAAGACAACAAGTGAAGAGCATACTTCGCAAGTGTGTTCCTTTTTGAATTAAGAAAAGAGATGGCCGGAGTTTAGTTGCAACGGAAAATCTTATTGAGAAAGTTGGCCAGCCGATATTAAAACGTTCAGGTATAAAAACATTGTGAGATTAAAGCAGTGTATACCTCACTCATAGGTTAGTAGTTGATAGCATCTGTAAGTGTGCGGACCATTTAAGTGAATCCTGGCTTGAATTGTACTTTCCTGCGATCTTTGTTCAGTATTATACAAAATAAAACTTGTTATTTTACTTGAATTGTGACTTTTAATTCCACTGTCTTGAGTGTGGAAGGATGAAAATGTTATAGAGGCGACCTTGTGAGACTTAAATTGAATCCTATAACCTCACAATCGAAATCAGATATGGAATTCGGTGAACTTGTTGAAGTTATAACGATTATAGGAGGGCATAAGAAGCGAACGGTGTATTGAGAGAGTGAGAGGCACAACATCGTGTTAAAATAAAAGTGAACTTAAATGAGTTCAAAAAATATCGTCAAATGGCTTTAAATATTCAAAGTAATACATATCAATGTGTTGTAGCATAGCCAGCATTAGGCCGCGCGATCCGATTCAATGCACGTTAGCGTGCTCAATTAACTTTTTTGATCGCGCAAAAGGGCGCTCAATAACATGGGGTCATCAAACTTGCTTTCCCTCAGCGTCTGAATTCGTTTCTTGCGATTTTAAAATAAAATTACCCGAAGTACCTAGGACTAGCTATTTGGCTAGTCGATCGAGATGAAGTCTAAGGTAAAGCAGTTGAAAACTGCGGTATTTTTTATCATAAGAGAGATCTATCATCGTAGTACACACGTAATATTTTTTCCCTCGAACATCAGGGATTGTCGCAGCAGGCGCCATTCTCTACTCAAGGAAGGGCAGGTGGAAACATGCGCCCTGTTAATGCTTATGAAAGGCTCCTATGAGCCAACTTGGTGACTAGGAAACGTTCGACATAAAATGTTTCTTCGCCGAAACATTTATAGTGAGAAGACAAAGTTGCATTATCATCATTAAAAGCTATCGGCTTTAAGTCTTTTCCACTAAGGAAGTGGTGCAGGAAAAACTATGGTTTCAATGTTTACCTTAAGGTTTAGATAAATTCTATTATTGGGTTCAACTTGAATAAGGGCGCTGTCCTTAGCACACTTTTTAATATCGATTTTCTGCACTTTGAAGTTAACTCACATTCTACTTCGACAGCAAAATGTAACCTGTTGCTGTTATTTATGTAGTATTAGTATGTCGCTGTATATTAACCTATTTCTTTAACAAAACTCTTTGCAAAGGATTTTATGTAGTATGCTAATTAACAGCGAACATTTTCAGTATTCCGGTGTTTGGTAAAAGCATTTACATATATAACTAAGCCTACAAAAATATAAATAAACATTTAATCTGTTAGAGTAGTATACGCGAGGACTGAGAAGATATAAGAGAGGAATAGAAGATATATAGATGAGATACATAAGAGATTTTCCAAGAACAGTATAAAAGAAGCGTTCATGATGTAAAGAGCAACCGTCACCGAGTCGGCTTCACCCGAGTTATTTTCCCACAAAATATATATTTGTTCTTTTTACACAAACCGATAGAAGGTGATTTTGGAGCCAACGGGAAAACAATTGGTACTTGAATTTGACGTCTACACGTAGACAAGGCACGTGTAGCAAGTAGATTATTTGTTCAAGGTATGATAATCATCTTGAAAAAAAAAGGTCAAATGGCAGCCAGACAACAAATATTGGTTCACTTTGTCTTTAATGCTTCTAACTGACTATAACCGTTAATTTTACATGTAAATTAGGTAAAAAAAAGGCTTATAAACGCCTTCAATATTCAGTAAAATAAACCCTGCTTCATACTAATTGCACCGGATGTGCCTCCGAATCAATTTGGTCATCAGCAAGCAACAAAGTCATCATATCATTCAAATTATTATAAATACGTCTTGGTGCAATCCAAAGCAGATGATTTGGAGCCAACGGGAACTTGAAAGAGATTTGTTCAGTATATATATTTGTTTAAGTTACATCAGAAATGAAACGAGCTTACGTAATAGTGTTTAAAACACTCAGGGCCCGGTTGTTCGAAAGCCTATTAACGCCAATCCCGGATTAAAAGTTAACCGAGGATTTTATTTCTCTGTTAAAAAATGTTTTCAAAAGGTCATTAATAGCTAGTAGTAAAGACAAGTTAAAGTCGAAACTGAATTGCAGAAAACTTTGGAAAATTTTCCATTGTAGAGTTGTTTAACTGGATTCAAAATTGACGCTAATCCTGGGTTAGCTTAATCGTGCTTTGAACAACCAGGCCCAAGGGTATAATTAGTCTATTTTGATTAGAAATTCTAAGTTACAGAAGGGTTGCCGAACGTGATCTGATGGTATACTGATTAAGACCGTGCTCTATTGGGATCAACCATTTTCGACTGGTTGGATTGGCTGGATTTTTTTCGTGTTCTATTGGGAAAAAAACCGTTTTCGGTTGGTTTGGTTGATCAACCATTTCAACCAGCTCTGAACCTGGTTGAAATGGTTGAAACCGAAAATGGTTGAAAAGTGTTCTATTTGGACACCTCATCCAAATTAACCAAAACCGGTTTAGGTTGAAACGGTTGATCCCAATAGAACATGACCTAAAAGTAATAGGTGAAGTTAATGACCACGTGACTGACACTTTTATTTAAACAAACGTTGTATTGGTCATAAAATGACAACTTAATTCAAATGACATGTCCTCCCTGTTAATTAATGAAAACAGGAAAACACATCATATGCGGCTCATTGATGAAGTTGCATGTTGTGTGCATGTACCTGAACTTGAAGTCCTTTCATCATACCGTCGACTCCAAACTGAAGCAGCCGAACGTTTTCTTAAACTCAAATTAAAGTTCCAAAGCTCGGCAGATTTTCAACAATGGCAAACAGCACGAACCTAACGTTCGGTGTGGAGCGACGTTTACCTGAACTGTGGGACACATTACCAACATGCGTCGCCATATTTCTTTCAGCCCTGAAAATTTTTCTATCCATCACCGCAGTTGGCAATACTCTGATCCTGATTGCTCTCTATATAGTGTCGTCCATTTATCCACCAACAAAACTGTTGTTTCGATGCCTGGCAGTCACTGATCTCTGTGTTGGCCTTATTTCTCATCCAGTCTCTGCTTCTTTACTCATAAGTTTCGCTATCTTTAAAAACTATGAAGCTTATAGTTCTTATCATTTTTCCGTAATCTGTCTCTCAGTGTATTTTTTGTCCAGTGTCATTTTGCCTGTTATATCGGTCCTTACATCGGCCGCCATCAGTGTGGACAGACTTCTCGCTCTCTTGTTGCGGCTCAGATACAAACACTTTGTAATCTTACGGCGGGTTCGTGCATTCATAGTTTGTTAGGCCCAGTTCAAACGTCGAACTTCGCATGTGCCGAACCTAATGCAAATGAGCAAAATCTATTGTTCTTGCTCATTTGCATGAGGTTCGGCACATGTGAAGTTCGACGTTTGAACTGGGCATAATTGTTCAATTGGGATTTTATGCGGTGCTTTAGGTCTCGAGGGATATTTATTATCTTTTAACAAGACCGTTTTGTTGTTTTTTAATCTGATATTTATGGCTCAATAATCCTTGCTCCGGTAACCTCAACCTGCTCTTACACAAAGATTTTCTTCACCCTACGCCGTCATCAAGCTCAACTGCAAGGACATATTAATCCAGAACAACCAAACGGAGAAGGAAATCCACTGAACATAGCACGATACAAGAAAACAGTTTATACTGTAGCTTGGATCCAGTTAATTTTATTTGTTTGCTATGCTCCTTTTATTATAATGACAATGCGCTTTGTTAACAGATATTATTCTTGGACAGAACTGAATGCGCTTCATGTTGTTACGTGTTTAGTTAACTTAAACTGATCTCTAAATCCGATCGTTTAGGCCCAGTTCAAACGTCGAACTTCACATGTGCCGAACCTAATGCAAATGAGAAAAATCTATTGTTCTTGCTCATTTGCATTAGATTCGCGAATTCGGCACATGTGAAGTTCGACGTTTGAACCGGGCCTTATTGTTGGAGGATCAACGATGTGAAACAACAAGTGAAGAACATACTCCGCAAGTGTGTTCCTTGTTGAATTAAGAAATTGAGATGGCCGGAGTTTATTTGCAACGAAAAATCTTATTAAGAAACTTGGCCGGCCGATAGTAAAACGTTCATGTATAAAAACATTGTGAGTTTAAAACAGTGTATATCTCATTGATAGGTTAGTACTTGATAGAATCTGTAAGTGTGTGGACCATTTAAGTGAATGCTGGCTTGAGTACTTTTCTGTGGTCTTTGTTCAGTGTTTTACAAAATAAAACTTGTTATTTTACTTGAGTTGTGACTTTTAATTCCACGTTCTTGAGTGTGGAAGGATGAAAATGTTACAGAAGCGACCTTGTGAGACTAAAATTGAAGCCTATAACCTCACAATTGAAATCAGAGATGGAATTCGGTGAACTAGTTGAAGTTATAACGATTATAGGAGTGCGTAAGAAGCGTGTATTGAGAGAGTGGGTGGCACAACATCTAGCTTAATAAAAGCGAACTTAAATGAGTTCAAAAGATATCATCATTTGGCGTTAAATATTCACAGTAATACATATCAATGTGTTACAGCATAGCCAGCATTAAGCCGCGCGATCCGAATTCAATGCACGCCGGTTAGCGTGCTCACTGATTAATCAGTTTATTGATCGTGTAAAAGAGAGCTCAATAACATGGGATAATCAAACCTGATTTCCATCAGCCTCTGAAACCGTTTGTTGCGATTTTAAAATAAAATTACACTAAGTACCTAGGACTAGCTATTTGGTTAGTTGATATAGACGAAGTCTAAGGTAACGCAGTTGAAAACTACGGTTATTTTTTTTATTGTAAGAGTGATTTATCATCGTGGCACACACGTAATCTTTTTTTTCCCTCGAGCAGCAGAGATTGTTGCAGCAGGCGCCATTTTCTCCCCGATGAAGGGCAGGTGCAAACATGCTCCCTATTAATGCTTATCAAAGGCCCTCATGAGCGAACTCGTGAATAGGAAACGTTCAACATAAAAGGTTCTTCGCCGAAACATTCATAGTGAGAAGACATTGTTACATTATCATCATTAAAAAGTAGGCTTTTAGTCTTTTCCACTAGTTAAGTAGTGCAGGAAAAAAACTATATGGTTTCATTGTTTACCTTAAGTTTTAGATAAATTCTATTATTGGGTTCAACTTGAATAAGGGCGCTGTCCTTAGCGCACTTTTTAATATCGATTTTCTGCACTTTGAAGTTAACTCACATTCTACTTCGACAGCAAAATGTAACCTGTAGCTCTGTTATTTATGTAGTATTAGTATGTCGCTGTATATTAACCTATTTCTTTAACAAAACTCTTTGCAAAGGATTTTAAGTTGTATGCTAATTAACATCATCATCATCATCATCATCATCATCATCATCATCATCATCATCAATCTTCATTTATACAATCTTTATTTAAACAGCGGACATGTTCAGTATTCCGGTGTTCCATAAAGGTCATTTTTATCTCGTTAATGCGCTTGCGCATTAAGCGAGATTTCGAAGTCGAGTACTAAAAAGGGACAAAAGTTGTTAACAAAATTTTGTGGACTTTTGTCCGGGGGGGTTTCTTGTTCCTTCTTTATAGAAGCTATATTAGGGCATTGAGGATATGGTTGGTTAAAGCGGTTAGGATTTCAAGAAGGGCGTCACATACTGCCACTAAAATGTTTGGGGAGCACCCCCGGACCTATTGTTAATTTCCCTAGGGTATTGGGATGTCAGAACTTGTGATGAACTTGTCATATCTCACATTACGTTACCGCAAAGGTATTAGTTCTTCTTAAATTTCGATATCTCACGTTACCTATCAGTTTCAATCATTTGTCGTAAAGCCATTATAGCTACTTTAAAAGGGTAAAAATAGGTTAAATGCGTTTTCTTGGGAAACGTAGTTTGAGAATTTCACGGTGTATTTTACTAATGGAGAGGTTATAAGAAAGTTAAATGGGACAGGAAAGTTTGTGTGTTAATATGAGCGGTATGGCAGAGCAAAATAGCATGAACTTTGCGTTTTTTTCTATTGAGTTGTGGTTACACACACCTTGGGTTTGGGGCCTTCCCAAGGGTTAATGGCTTGGGTTCGGTTTATCTCAGGTTTCATCTTACCCTTGGGGATGCGGTTACACAGTAAAAGACTCCCCAGGGTAAAATATAATAAGATATGAGTTCACTGACACTGCAGTTTACGCGCGAAAACGTACAGATCGACATGGATGACACGAATCGAGATCTTGTAAGTTTAATTTCAGTCATTCTCCTGCTTATCATTTGATAAATATAACAATCCGGCATTTTTTTTTTTTGCGAGAAGACACCGAAGAAGACGCCTTCAACTACGCTATCTTCAAGGTTTGTCGGCGTTTTATTTACATTTAGGAGCTCGCCACGAACTTGCTCGTCGCCAAGGAGGGCTTGGGTATTTCCACGACCACAGAATTGGTTTCAGCAACTTCTAAATAACAATGCACTCGATCACTGGTGGAAAGAAAATTTTAGAGTTACAAGTAAGCGTGCAATTAACCAAGCGTATCAGAGGTCAACTCAGCAGCAGGCGATTTCCTGTATTAGCTACGTTCTGCATTATGATTGGCCAAGCGGTTTGATTGTGCAATAGTATGGTAAACATGTCATAGTTGTGTTGATTTTTTGGCTTATAATGATGACGGTTGAATGGAATTGCGGCAAGCCTTCAATGGCTTAAATTTTTGCGTCTTTTGCGTACTGTTACATAATGAAACTGTAATAGCAATTATTAATTGTTTTAAAATAGCACAAAAGCGAAAGTACACGGGTCAGCCAATACTACAACACGTATGCTACCGGTGCCAAGTGCAGGTTCAATCAAATTAGTTGCAACCTGTAGGTAAACGAACTTAAAATATTCACCTTTATACGGACTTCTATTTTATGAAAGGGGTCAATCCGGCAATTTTTTTTTTAGTCATATGGGAAATTTAACTTAGTCAGAGGCTGTCCTATTCAGTACATTTGATAGCTGCGTGGAGCTAATTAACACCACTCTTATTACTAATCACGTTAAAAGTGACATCAAATATTCTAGATATGACTTGTTCTCAAAAGAACATGCTATTTTGCTCTGCCTTTTAAGTCGCTTAGCGAGTGACAACCGGAAATATCGTGAAAAGAAAAATTGGTAAGAATATTCTGCTCCCGGAGGGGGGGGGGACTCCTATAAGTCGTCAAGCGGAGGTGCTCGTCAGGAAAAAAAGTGAAACCCTGAAAGATATCAAAGTGGCCGTTATCAACCAGAATTTTACCTCTAAAAGATACCATTTTTATCTCGTTAATGCGCATGCGCATTAAGCGAGATTTCGAAATTACCACGAAAAAAGGGGCAAAAGCTGTTAACAAATTTTTGTGGACTTTTGTCCGGGGGGGGGAGTTTCTTCTTTCTTCTTCATAGAAGCTATATTAGGGCATTGAGGATATGGTTGGTTAAAGCGGTTAGGATTTCAAGAAGGGCTTCACATACCGTCACTAAAAAATTTGAGGAACACCCCCGGTCCTATTGTTAATTTCCCTAGGGTATTGGGATGTCAGAACTTGTCATGAACTTGTCATATTTCACATTACGTCACTGCAAAGATATTAAAATTCTTAGTTTCGATATCTCACGTTACGTATCAATATTTAAAATTTTCAATCATTTGTCGTAAAGCCATTCAAGCTGCTTTCGAGAATGGTAAAAATAGGTCAAATACGTTTTCTTGGGAAACGTAGTTTGAGAATTTCACGGTCTATTTTTACGAATGGAGACGTTATTGGACTGGAAAGTTTGTGTTTTAATATGAGCGATATGGCAGAGCAAAATAGCATGAACTTTGCGTTTGTATGCAATAGTATGGGAAAGACGTCATAGTTTTATTAGTTTAGCTACCGTGCACAAGGAAATTTTGACTGAATTTGTTTTGCGGGAGGAAATTTTTGCGCGTCGGGACACCTTAAATTTCTGCTGGGAGGAAATGTTTGCGGATTTCTGGTCAAGTATAAATAAAATCCAAGGCATCGGTATTAAACAATTTCACTTCCTGACCGGAGGTTTTTATAGTTCTCCTAGTTATATGGTTGCTGTTCTGGCGCCAATATGAGCATAAACAACGAGAAAACTAGTGAGTGAATTATTGTACGTTGTTGTAAATATGTATCAGTATTATGATAACAGTCTCTGGTTCTTTTGAGGACGTGTGTGGAGTTGAATCGGGAATACAGATGACTGTTGTGCCGGTCGCCTCGGAGTTATGATAGCAATATATTCACTGTTGAAAAGTTCTTGTTAAGCCGATATACATCATTAAAACAAGTAATTTTTTCTGCGCGAGTATATTTCTGCGGTGGAAAATTTAATACAAAATAAAGTAATACTGCATAATAATGCAACGACGGACAACCTTTGCCTGTATCTCCGGCAGATCAGAAAAAGGTTATGAAAAATACTGCGGTCAGGAATCCCGCATGTTTGATTACTTTAGTACAAATTTTATAATTTGAGAAATTGGGGCGCTAAGTTTCATGATGTCACTTTCCGGGAAACTTGATAAAGAGAGCTATTATGCTGGAGATTCAAATATTTCAAACCGGATGAAATGGAGATACTGCCTAGCTCCGAGAAACACATTACACTTACACGCGGAATAAACTCTGAGGAGCTATTAAAAAACAATTGCAAGATCCCACTATTTCAATATATGACTATCGCATAAGACTTGGATCTTAATAGAATATTTTACGAAATTTTACTGCGGTCGTGACCCCGGGGGTCGTCAAGAAGACACTGTCAACACTATATTTTGAGGTTTAAAGCAGACCCATTTAATCTCTAATAGTTATTAAACACATGATACCGGAAATAGAAAGCTCTCGACTTTCGAATAAAAAAAGACAGAACTACTATATATTCGCAAATAACCCATTCATGTATAACATTAACTTATGCAGCCATTTCTTTTTCAACTCTCCACAAAAGAAAAATCAATGTCCGCTTCACTTTCCAAAACATTTCATATCGATATCGATAACAACATACACAACTGCGTGAAATATTTCCTTTAACAAGCATTGACAACTAAGCGGAAAACAGATATTTCAGCCCACCCACATCTGACGTCTGGGTTATCAAAAGTTTCTCTGGCTTTTGTTGATAATTTTGTCCGATAGATTATGAATGTTCTGCGATACTTGTTATCTTTGTGGAATGTCCGGTTTCCGGAAGATTATAAAGAACAGGAAAGAGCGAATCTCAAAACTGTCTTAAAAATGAAATTAAGGTTGGAAAAATATATATTTGCTTAATTCTTTCTTTGACGAATAGAGGAATTCTAAGGATATGCACTTTTTTGTCTTGACTTCCTGACTGAATTTAAGTCTTAAAATAGCAATGAATATGCGTGAACGGAATCTGATCGATCAATGACAGACATTGTAGCGACCATAGGTCATGGATCAGTTCTTTTCTTCTTTAAAATCTCCGTAAAATTCTTAGATGTTTATATCTTATATATATAAAGATCTACAAACGCGGATAAGCGTAAACATTTATCCGATGCGTTGTGGCACACAAAAAAAGATTTAAATTGGATGATCCCACAGGCAGACCAATCGTGATGTGAGTGACTCGAAGCCAGTACACAGTAATGAAATATACTAGGTAATAATACGATTTGTCACGGAATTGATAAGCGATAAGTAAGTAAATAATAGCTTTATTTGCATGACTATATTGAGTTACAGTATTGCAAAAGCATACTTTTAACAATAACAAAAGACAGTAAAAGAATATTAAATAATTACAAAACTTCATTTTGATTTGACAATATTAAGCTATCACGTAATTCAAAGCATGCAGATATCATTTTCATTAAAAGTAAATTAACAAAATAATTGGAAGAGTTCATCAATTCTTTGATACTTTCTGTTGAGAATGTATTTTGAATATTCGGCAAGTGTTGGTAGATTTGATTAAAGTATTTATCTCTTAAAGTTGAATATCTTGGGCATTGAAAGAGAAAATGAATTTCGTTTTCGATATTATTTGATTCGCATAAAGGGCATAATCTATTTTCTCTAGGGATTTGATTATATCGACCAAGCTCGATCATGAGTTTTGGATTACCTGTCCTAAATTTGACTAGAGTTTTCCTTTCATTTGATTTCCTTGTGTGATCTAGATAATGGGAGATTATGTATTGATCCTTAAAACTATTGTAAAATTCCAATTTCCTTGAGTTCTGTAAAGCATTTTTCCAGTAGGAAATATACTTTTGCTTCATAAGATTGACATAATGCATGATCTTATTTTCATCCAGTGTGTCAAGATTAAAATTTTGTAGATCATAGTATTCAACCATGTTTAATAAATTAGAGTAAAAATTAGTTTTTTTAATTGAATGGAGATCTAATGATATTAAGAAAATTTGTTTCATTATAGAGTCGTCATTTTTGCTTTTAAGATATAGAATATAATTAAGAATTTTCTGATTTATGGTAAGAATGAGAGGGAATCGACCTAGTTCCGCTCTACATGCTAAATTCGAGGTCTTATTATTTATTTCTAAATAGCGTTTGCAGAATTGTAATTGAACTTTTTCTATTGAGGATCTATCCCAAGTCTTAAAGTCTTGTTTGGTATATAAGCCCCAAGCTTCACTATTATAAGTGAGGATTGGAGAAATCATTGTGTCAAAGATGTTTGATGCAAGATTTGGTTTTAATCTACTAAAATCTGTGTGTCTTCTAATACTGTAAAGAGCATGCATGGCCTTTTCTTTCAAGTGATCAGTTGCCAATGTGAAATTTCGAAAAATCGAAAATATTACACACTAAAGTCTTCTCACCTTTACTTTATTGTCTCTTGATGTATCCTGACCGGTTTAAATGCATTTTTACAACTTTTGTCACTCGCCCCACTATCCACTATAAAAGAAGGGAAGGCTGGCGACCTCTGAGCGAACCCTCGCCACGCGAAAGCCAATAAATTCTAAACAATTCAACTCAAGCTCCCCGAATTGCCACCAGTGAGGCCGCAGGTTAAATGTCTACCCGTGCGATTCGTGCTAGCTTCCAAATTCCGTTTCACGGTCTCTAAAAGGGCTCCGTTTTGGAGCGATTCTGGCCATCTTCGCTTCGCCATTGTCCGCGATCCAAACGGCTGTACCACGAAATTCGAATACTAAAGCTTAGCGACCGCGTCACAGAGACAAAATGACATTCACCCGAGGGGAGGGTCGTTACTTTTGCCCTCGCGCAAATTGACACCGTCGGGGGAGCCGGTGCGTGTAATTCGAACGGAAACCACACGCGTGACCTGTCACTTATTTGTCTTTATTTGATAAAGTGCAATTTTTCATCAAGATCAAAAGATAAGTCTCTTTTTAAAATAAAAATGCTCGAAGGAAAATTATTAAGCTTGTTAAAACCAATTTGCGCCAAAAAAATCAAAAATCAAAGGTCACGGATATGTATGTGTTTACCGGGAGTCTAGGGTGTACTCTAACTGCACGTCCGATCCAAGAGAGAGGAAGATAGGGGCCTTGGGAACGAGGTTGGTAGACGTTTCAATAACAAATTGATCGTTACATGTAAAACAGACCGTTGGCCGTCGGGTGTTGATATGAACGATATGGTCAATAATGTTTAATTTTTATTGGTAAATTGCACAACCTTCTAAAGTCGCTGTCGTAATTTGTCGTATTTTTGAAGCGGAATCGAGCCGTTTCTCGCTGTTCAGAACGTCTCATGTCGGCAATTTTCGGGGCCACGTCGCTTGTCGTTTTTACCAAGGCTTCTTTAAGCCGAGATGTTTTGAAAACAGCTTCGGCTATAAAAGGAAACGAAATCTAATCGCCAGCTCTATTCCTACAAGAGACACCATTCTGCCCGAAGGTACACAATTTTTTAGTTGACGGAAAAAGCGACAAGTAAAATATTTTCATTTGCCTTTTTTACAATAGTCTACCTTAGTGAAGTATTTAGATAAAACATTCCTTTTTTACTGAAGTCTTTTTACTGAACTTATTCACATGCACAAAGTTCTTGTTTTGTCTCATACATCCACATATACACTGCACATATTAATTGGCTGTTTAAAAACATTGCTAGTAAATCAATTTTAATCCCAAATGAAAATCGTTGCAATATATTTTAGTTTTGTTTAAATATCAATAAATAAAGATAGTAAATATTTTTTAACCTTCCAACATCTTTCCCAAATTTCGATTGATAAGAAAATCGCCATTGTAATGCCATACAAGTCATTGCTTCTAAAATACTGTGACTGATACAAAACAAAGAAAATTAACTAAGTAAAAGGGCTCTCTAAAGATAGATTGAATCTAAGTAGTTTTGCCACCCCCATCCCTCCTCATAATTTCCCCCCGTAGCAACCAAATTGGCCTCGGCTCATTCGCTTAATATAATCAAGTTGAAGTTTCCCCTCAGCTGTAAAATGAAGACTATTTTGAACAAATACGCTAAATTAACATGAAAATTATTTACATTCATACTCGTGATTATTTTGTTGCTCATGACTTTTATTGATTTGGTGGCTCGTAAAAGAGCCCTTAAGTCCTCTATGACTGCAATGTCTAACTCTACGATTAGACCTACAGGTATTTTCAATCTTTCAACTTCAATAAACCATTTAGCAGCTTTACACATATTACCTATCACGTCTTTACTACATTTACCTATCAAAGGCACCCAACTTTTCCAATTCTTGTTGTTGTTGTTGTTGTTGTTGTTGTTGTTGTTTATTAACCTTACATTCTCTCGCATTAACGAGATGGCTTTAAGAGCCCTTTGATCATATAACTAAGCCTACAAAAATATAAATAATCATTTAATCTGTAAGAGTAGCATACGCGAGGACTCAGAAGATATAAGAGAGGAATGGAAGATATATAGAAGAGATACATAAGAGATTTTCCAAGAACAGTATTAAATAAGCGTTCATGATGTAAAGAAAGAAGGCGCATGGTTTCTTCACTAGCCACCGGCGCCGCATCGACTTCACCTGGGTTATTTTCCCACAAAATATATGTATTTGTTCTTTTACACAAACCAATAGCAGGTGATTTTGGAGCCAACGGGAAAACAGTTTGCCACTTGCATTTGATGTTTACTCGTAGACAAGGCACGTTTAGCAAGTAGATTATTTGTTCAAAGTCGGATAATCAACTTTAAAAAAAAAAAGTTTCAAATGGCAGCCAGACAACAAAAATGTATTACGAACTTACCGATTGGTAACAAAAATTGGTTCACTTTATCTTTGGCGCTTCTAACTAACTATAACCGTTAATTGTACATGTCAATTAGCTACAACAGGCTTATAAATGCCTTCAATATTCAGTAAAAAAAGCCTACTTCATACTAATTGCTCATGTGCCTCCGAATTAATTTGACCATCAATTTTCAAAAATTAGTATTCCTCGGGTGAATTAAGGAATGGGTCTCTTTCGATTTAAAGGGGGGTGGTTTGTTTTAAAACATATTTGACCTATTGGCTTTAAACTTTCTAAATGGCTCTTAATTGTTGAAAAGAAAAGTTTTCGCTTACATGAATGGACTTGCTACGTCACGTGACTTGCCACGCCCAATTTTTATCAATTTTTTTCGATCCAAATTTACGAGATATTGGAAAAATATTTTTCTACTTAATTTGTTTTCTATCAATGACCATTAGCACAGGGTTTATGGAACTAATCGGGGTTTTCCAAAGTTATTTGTTTTCTGTAAACTATAACGTTTTAATTTTAGAGAGGGACTGGGACTAGGGAAAAACAATGAATAATTATGCACCAATAACAGTTTTCGAAATTCCCCGTTTAATTTGACGTATTACTCTGCAAATTAAAGACTAAGGAAGGAAAAACGGAAGCTTTTAATTGAATTTTCATGCCGTAATCTGAAAATTCCAAATATTGCATAATTTAGGGCGTGGCTGGTCATGTGACCCCAACCGACACAGGGTACTATCCAAAAATGGTTTTGTTTCTTAGTGCATGGTTATAAAATAAAATATTAGGGGACGCTGAATAAAGCTCGAAAAAATGATGAAAACCCAATATTACACGAGGAGCCATGCCTTAATTCACGCGAGTCAGCGAGCAACAAAGTCATCACATCATGCAAATTATGACATATCTTGTACAAACGTCTTGATGCAATCGATAGCAGTTGATTTGGAGCCACCGGGATAAGAGTTTTGTTCAGTATTTGTTTAAGTTTACAGCAGAAATGAAACCAGCTTACATGTAAAAGTGTTTAAAACACTCAAGGGTATATAACACGTCTATCTACGGAGACCGAATTAATACCAGGAAAACGAGGTCCAAACGCTCATTACAAATTCTAGTAGGGTTACTGAACGTGATCTGATGGTATACATTAAGCATAAAAGGTGAAGTTAATGGACACGTAACTGAAACTTTCATTTAAACAGACGTCATGTTGGTCATAAGATGACAACTTCATTCAAATGAAATGTCCCCCTGTTAATGAAAACAGGAACACATATCATATACGGCTCATTGATGAAGTTGCATGTTGTGTGCATGTACCTGAACTTGAAGTCCTAGATCCTCATACCGTCACGACTCCAAACTGAAGCAGAAGAACTTATTACTCAACTTAAAGTTCCTCAGATTTGCAACAATGGCAAACAGCACGTTAACGTATGGTACTAGAATACGAATTATATATATATATGGGACACATTACCAACAAGCATCGCCATATTTCTTTCAGCGCTGAACATTTTTCTATCCATCACCGCATCTGTTGGCAATACTCTGATCCTGATTGCTCTCTATAAAGTGTCGTCCATTTATCCACCAACAAAACTGTTGTTTCGATGCCTGGCTGTCACTGATCTCTGTGTTGGCTTTATTTCTCATCCACTCCAAGCTTTTACACTTATAAATTTCGTTATCGTTAAAACCTATGAAGATTATAGTTCTAATCGTTTCTTCCTAATCAGTTACTCAATGTATTTTTCGTTTAGTGTCATTTTGCCTGTAATATCGGTCGTTACATCGGCCGCCATCAGTGTGGACAGACTTCTCGCTCTGTTATTGCGGCTAAGATACAGACACGTTGTAACCTTACGGCGGGTTCGTGCATTCATAGTTTGTTCTTGTTCAATTGGGATTTTCATCGTATCATTCAAATTATTATAAATACGTCTTGGTGCAATCCAAAGCAGATGATTTGGAGCCAACGGGAACTTGAAAGAGATTTGTTCAGTATATATATATTTGTTTAAGTTACATCAGAAATGAAACGAGCTTACGTAATAGTGTTTAAAACACTCAGGGCCCGGTTGTTCGAAAGCCTATTAACGCCAATCCCGGATTAAAAGTTAACCGAGGATTTCATTTCTCTGTTTGAAAATGTTTTCAAAAGGTCATTAATAGCTAGTAGTAAAGACAAGTTAAAGTCGAAACTGAATTGCAGAAAACTTTGGAAAATTTTTCATTGTAGAGTTGTTTAACTGGATTCAAAATTGACGCTAATCCTGGGTTAGCTTAATCGTGCTTTGAACAACCAGACCCAAGGGTGTAATACGTCTATTTTGATTACAAATTCTAAGTTACAGAAGGGTTGCCGAACGTGATTTGATGGTATGCATTAAGGCCGTGTTCTATTGGGATCAACCATTTTCGGTTGGATTTTTTTCGTGTTCTATTGGGAAAAAACCGTTTTCGGTTGGTTTGGTTGATCAACCATTTCAACCAGCTCTGAACCTGGTTGAAATGGTGATGACGTCATATGACGTAGTTATTAGGTAATTAGTTATGCGGCCGCCATCTTGGATCCGCCATCTTTGATCCGCCATTTTGGATTTCTGAATTTTTTTAAAACTTCTTAAAAACCGTCCAAATTCACCGAAAATTAATGAAAACTAATAAATAAACGCTAAATGACGTGAAAATACAAAAAATACAAAAGTTATACCAATTAACATTGTTCGTTCAAAGGTATAAATATGCAAATTTCATAAAACATGGCTGTCAAAATATTGTTGCCATGGAAACATCAAGTCACGTGATCAAAGAATTCTCATATGAAATTGTTGCCAGATAAATTTTAGGAAAAGTCACAAAGTTTGATGGCGTTTGAATACATATTAAGGAAGTTATGAATGTTGAATGTTAGCGCGGGCACTTTGTGCCCCCCCCCCCCAGGCCGAATAGGGTTAAACTCAAATTAAAGTTCCAAAGTTTGTCAAATTTACAACAATGGCAAACAGCACGAACCTAACGTTCAGTGTGGAGCGACTTATACCTGGACTGTGGGACACATTACCAATAACCTCACAATTGAAATCAGATATGGAATTCGGTGAACTTGTTGAAGTTATAACGATTATAGGAGTGCGTAAGAAGCGAACAGTGTATTGAGAGAGTGAGAGGCACAACATCTAGTTAAAATAAAAGCGAACTTAAATGAGTTTAAAAAATATCGTCAAATGGCTTGAAATAATTACAGTTATACATATCAATGTGTTATAGCATAGCCAGCATTAGGCCCCGCGATCCGAATCAATGCACGTTAGCGTGCTCAATTAACTTCTTTGATCGTGCAAAAGAGCGCTCAATAACATGGAGTCATCACTGCTTTCCCTCAGCTTCTGAATTCGTTTCTTGCGATTTTAAAATAAAATTACCCGAAGTACCTAGGACTAGCTATTTGGCTAGTCGATAGAGATGACGTCTAAGGTAACGCTGTTGAAAACTGCGGAATTTTTTATTATGAGAGAGATTTAACATCGTGTTACACACGTAATATTTTTTACCTCGAACAGCAGGGATTGTTGCAGCAGGCGCCATTTTCTACCCGAGGAAGGGCAGGTGGAAACATGCTCCCTGTTAATGCTTACCAAAGGCTCCTATGAGCCAACTCGTGAATATGCAACGTTCAACATAAAAGGTTCTTCGCCGAAACGTTCATAGTGAGAAGACATTTTACATTACCATCATTAAAAACTGGGCTTTTAGTCTTTTCCATTAGTTAAGTAGTGCAGGAATAAACTATGGTTTCAATGTTTACCTTTTGGTTTAGATAAATTAGATTAATGTGTTCAACTAGAATAAGGGCGCTGTCTTTAGCGCACTTTGTAATATCGATTTACTGCATTTTGAGGTTAACTTAACTCACATTCTGTATCGGCAAAATGTAGCCTGTAGCTCTGTTGTTTATGTAGTATTGGTATTTCGCTGCACATTAACCTATTTCTTTAACAAAACTCTTTGAAAAGAATTTTAAGTAGTATGTTAATTAACTATAGCGAACATTTTCAGTATTCCGGTGGTTGGTAAAACTCATTTACATGAACTAAGCCTACAAAATAAACGTTTAATCTGTAAGAGTAGTATAAGCGAGGATTGAGAAGATATAATTTAACGAGGAGTAGAAGATATAGAGAAGAGATACATAAGAGATTTTCCAAGAACATTATAAAAGAAAAAGAGCTCATGATGTAAAGAAAGAAGGTGGTTTTTCATTCACCATCAACTGGCGCCGAGTCAGCTTCACCTGAGTTATTTCCACCCAAAAGAAATATTTGTTCTTTTTACACAAACAATAGCAGGTGATTTTGGAGGCAACGGGAAGACAATTTAGCTGAGTGATTGCTTAAACCTTTATTTTAATGAGTGCGACACATAATGTTGTTTGAATCATTTAGGTTAATGTCTCGCGTATGAGACATGATTAAAGCTAAAACGAGGATGAGACGAAAGTGAGTTTTAAGTTTAGAGTGATCATCTATATTCATATATATATATATTATATATTCATATATATATTATCTATATTATCTATATTCATAATTGTATATATATATATATATATAAATTTTTCTTTGTGATGGTCAAGAAGCCAACTCCAATTGGACTTTCAGATGTTTAATTGCTCAATGTTTCGGCCGTCGCGGCCTTCCTCAGGAGCTTATACTAGTGTTACAACCAATTGGAGTTGGCTTCTTGACCATCACAAAGAAAAGTTAATTTACAAAACTTCAAGTCCCCACGATCGCTACAGTGATCCTCCAAATTTGGACTACATAGGGAGCATTGTCTGAGGGACCCATCACAAAAGTTAACGGAATTACATATATATATATATATATATATATATATATATATATATATATATATAGTCATTTGCTGCTCGTATCATCTAGACCCGTTTATGAGATACGTCATACTTGACATATCATCATATCATAAAAACTCAGTTGGCGTTTGCACTGTACTGTAAAAAGTGGTGGTTGGCAGTTTTATGAGAATATGATCCGGCGCGAAACATTTTCATTCAATTACGTTCAAAAGGACTTGAAATAAAAAGGTTTATAGTTTCATTGAAAGATAATCTACTGACTCAGAGATTGTTGTCGATATAGACCCCACTATAAACCTTAATTTTACATGCTGTAAAGCCAGCCCTGTTCCTCAAAGAGTGAAAAGGAAATAAGTGAAGCAAGTGGAATTTAACAGGTAATTTTTAAGTAGCCGGTCTTGTAAATGTCTTGAACGTTTCAAGCAGATCTATTAAGAATTGAAAGCCGCGTGTGCCCGAAGTTATTTGAGTGCCAGCGTTTACCGCTTAATTAACTCCTCCGTTTGTCGGCGCCAAGAACATATTGTCCAAGTATGACATCTTACAAACAGGTAGATGATACGAGCAGCAAATGACCAACGGGATATATATATCTGACTATAACCGTTAATTTTGACATGTCAATTAGCTACAACAGGCTTAGAACAGGCTTATAGGAGGGTTGCTGAACGTGATCAGATGGTATACATTGAACATAAATAGGTAAAGTTACTAGCCACGTGACTGACACTTTCCTTTAAACAAACGAAATGACAACTTAATTCATGCAAATGAAATGTCCTCCCTGTTAATGAAGACAGGAACACATATCATATGCGGCTCATTGATGAAGTTGCATGTTGTGTGCATGTACCTGAACTTGAAGTCCTTTCGTCATACCGTCACGACTCCAAACTGAAGCAGTCCAACTTTTTACTAAACTCAAATTAAAATTCCAAAGTTCCTCAAATTTACAACAATGGCAAACAGCACGAACCTAACGTTGAGGTTACTGGGACTTTACGGCGGACTGTGGGACACATTACCAACAAGCATCGCCATATTTCTTTCAGCGCTGAACATTCTTTTTTCCATCACCGCATCTGTTGGCAATACTCTGATCCTGATTGCTCTCTATAAAGTGTCGTCCATTCATCCACCAACAAAACTGTTGTTTCGATGCCTGGCAGTAACTGATCTCTGTGTTGGCCTCATTTCTCATCCAGTCCAAGCTTTTTCACTTATAAATTTCGCTATCCTTGAAAACTATAAAGCTTATAGTTCTTATCACTTCTTAGAAATCAGTTACTCAGTGTATTTTTTCCCCAGTGTCATTTTGCCTGTAATATCGGTCGTTACATCGGCCGCCATCAGTGTGGACAGACTGCTCGCTCTGTTATTGCGGCTAAGATACCGACACGTTGTAACCTTACGGCGGGTTCGTGCATTCATAGTTTGTTCTTGTTCAATTGGGATTTTATGCGGTGCTTTATTAATCCCTGTCATTGTATTATCTTTAAAAAAAAATGTTTTCATTTTTCAACTGTTCTACTTTGGCTCAATAATCCTTGCTGTGGTAACCTCAACCTGCTCTTACACAAAGATTTTCTTCACCCTCCGCCACCATCAAGTTCAACTGCAAGGACATATTAATCCAGAACAACCAAACGAAGGAGGAAATCCACTGATCATAGCACGATACAAGAAAACAGTTTATACTGTAACTTGGATCCAGTTAATTTTAATTGTTTGCTATGCTCCTTTTGTTATAATGACAATGCGCTTCATTAACAATTCTAGGACAGAAAATGCTATCGCGCTTCATTTTGCTTCGTACTTAGTTAACGCAAACTCATCTCTAAATCCGATCATTTACTGTTGTAGAATCAGAGAGGTAAGACAACAAGTGAAGAACATACTCCGCAAGTGTGTTCCTTTTTAAATTAAGAAATTGAGATGGCCGTAGTTTAGTTGCAACGGAAAATCTTATTAAGAAAGTTGGCCAACCGATAGTAAAATGTTCAAGTATAAAAACCTTGTGAGATTAAAACAGTGTATATCTCATTGATAGAATCTGTAAGCGTGCGGACCATTTAAGTGAATGCTGGCTTGAGTACTTTCCTGTGGTCTTTGTTCAGTGTTTTACAAAATAAAACTTGTTATTTTATTTGAACTGTGACTTTTAATTCCACATGATAACATGGGGTCATCAAACTTGCTTTCCCTCAGCTTCTGAATTCGTTTCTTGCGATTTTAAAATAAAATTACCCTAAGTACCTAGGACTAGCTATTTGGCTAGCCGATAGAGATGAAGTCTAAGGTAACGCAGTTGAAAACTGCGGGTTTTTTTTATTATAAGAGAGATTTAGCATCGTGGTACACACACGTAATATTTTTTCCCTCGAGCAGCATAGATTGTTGCAGCAGGCGCCATTTTCTACCCGATGAAGGGCAGGTGGAAACATGCTCCCTGTTAATGCTTATCAAAGGCTCCTATAAGCCAACTGGTAATTAGGAAACGTTCGACATAAAATGTTTCTTCGCCGAAACATTTACAGTGAGAAGACAAAGTTACATTATCATCATTATAACCCATCGGCTTTTAGTCTTTTCTTCTAGTTAAGTAGTGCAGGAATAAACTATGGTTTCAATGTTTACCTTAAGGTTTAGATAAATTCTATTATTGGGTTCAACTTGAATAAGGGCGCTGTCCTTAGCGCACTTTGTAATATCAATTTTCTGCACTTTGAAGTCAACTCACATTCTACTTCGGCAGCAAAATATAACCTGTTGCTCTGTTATTTATGTAGTATTAGTATGTCGCTGTATATTAACCTATTTCTTTAACAAAACTCTTTGCAAAGGATTTTAAGTAGTATGTTAATTAACAGCGAACATTTTCAGTATTCCGGTGTTTGGTAAAAGCATTTACATACAGCTGTTTCGAGAAAGGTTGTCGGAAAAAGCGCAAAAGTGCACGCGACAATGGCGAAAAATAATATGGGATATGATCAATGAATTTTAATAAGTCAAATAAATACATGAAACCCGCGACGCCTCTTTCCGTACATGAACGATCTTAGATGGCGGGCCAGTGGGATAAATGAGTTTTTAGGATGTAGCGTGGATGACTACCCACAATACCTTTCTGGATTGTCGCGTGCACTTTTACGCTTTTTTCCGACAACCTTTCTCGAAACAGCTGTATATAACTAAGCCTACAAAAATATAAATAAACATTTAATCTGTAATAGTCGTATGCGCGAGGGCTGAATAGAAGAATATAAGATATATAGAGGAATAGAAGATATATAGATACATAAGAGATTTTCCAAGAACAGTATAAAAGGAGTGTTCATGATGTAACGAAAGGAGGCGCATGGTTACCCATTTACTTGCAACCGGCGCCTGACTCATTTTGGGTGCTTTCCTGACGTTGGTGTTCTCCTGACTCAATTTGGGTCCTTTCCTGACTTTTTGGTGTTCTCCTGATTGTTGTGGTGTTTTCCTGACAGAATGGGATTACTTGTGTTTTAACAGTAATATCTTCACCAGATTGCGGGTGAATCCGCTCAAAATCTCAGATATTATTCTTTAATGAATGTTATTGTAAGTTTATTTGTTTTTGCGATTTTTAAAAATCGTTTTCTATTTTTCATATTTTTGGAAAAACCCGCTAACCTCATATTGCGTATGACAACTAGAAACTAAACCATCAACAAAAGAGTTATAACTTATTAACATTTCAAGGTATATATACGGTTATGGTATTATATTAAAGGTTAGTAATTGGTCAATAAGTTAGTTATAATTAAAGGGGTATTTCACTCAAGTTGCTAGGCAACACTTAAAAACAAAGGTGGCGGCCATTTTTTTCAGAAGTACAAATCATTGTTTTTTTGAGCTCAAACACAGAGCATTTATCTAAATCACCTGAAACTTGGCACAGAACATCCTAATATTATGTAGATATGGCACACCAAAGTAGAATCCAATATCTGTTGGCGGCCATCTTAGATTTTTTTGCAAAGTGGTTGACCCATGATTTTGGGTCAAAATTTCAACTTTCTTGTATGTTTGTGTATGGTCAAAATGGACCTGGAAATGAAGTTTGGTGATGTTTTACACTGGTGAAAAGGTCATCTTGACCATACTTGGAGATGTTAAACTTGGTTGGCGGCCATGTTGGATTTTTTCCAAGGGGGTTGACCCATGATTTTGAGTCAAAATTTCAGCTTTCTTGAATGCTCGTCTATGCCTAAAATTGACCATTTGTCAAGTTTTCAATGCGTTTTCATGAATGGTTCCCTGGTTCCCCCCCCCCCCCCCCCCCCTCACGTCGATGTTGGACAGTGAGAATACTCTTTCCAAACATGACAAACTTTTATATACGATGTCGTGTATGCATCATGAATTGTCGTTGAAGTGTATATGACTACATACCGTACTTAAAATCTTTTAAAATCGATAAAAAAAATCTAGATTTACTTTCCAGAAACAAACAAGGCGTCGTTAGAAAGCTGAGACGATGCTGTTTCCAGGATGCATTGTACATTTCACGAAAAGTTTGTTTTGATCATTTAAATTAACCCTTAATTTAAATAATGGTATTTGTCTTCAGATATGAGAAAATCGCGTGATTTTCATAGGAGCGGTTGCAAGCTATCAGAACATTGTCTCTACAAAGTTTGAAAGCGGTATGCACAATTTCCACAAAGTTACATCCATTTCTCTGTCTTGAATGGGCCTTTGGTGTTTTGCTGACATTCAAAATGGCGATTTTTATGCTTTCAGCGGTCATAGCTAGAAAAATATGAGGGGTTAAAGATCGAAACTTACGTTATCTTGTCTGGAAGGTCAAAATCTTTACGTTTAGGAAAAAAATTCAGTTTTTATGATAATCTGAGTGTGAAATATCTTATAATCCAAAGAGTGGTGATATGCTGACAGTTGACAATGTTGCCGTTTTGCCTTTGTGGAAGGTGCTTTTAATAAGTTATATCTGACGCATATGAAAATAAAAACACAAACCAAAAGCAGAGATCTAAAACTCTAGTGTTGTTCTCGATAAAAAAAAAAACTAAAAATGAAGCAAAAGTGTCAAAACGTGAATTTTTTACATTTTTTTTAAAAAATGGAATAAAAAAAATGGTCTCAAAAAGTTGCAAAAGTGGTATTTTTGAAACTGATAGAAAAATACTTTCGACTAATTTGTTGACCACAGTTTTCTTACCGAGACATAAGTAATTGAAAAGCTATTATCTCACCAAAAATAACAAAGATCCCTTGTAAATCCTTAGAGTTATAGCGTATTTTAAGAAAAAATGTAAAAAAGTCCAAAAATGGTGCTTTGCTGACATTTTCATCGTTTAGGGTCTGGTAACGAGAATGAAATAGAAATTTAAGGAAAAACTATACCTGCTTACTGTGCAACAAGGAAACTTTCTAGGAAATCAATTTTGGTTGGTCAATAGTCAATTTCATACAATAACCTCACCAAAAACGAAAATGGTGATCTGCTGAGCGTCCAAAAAACGCTAACTTAGACACTCTTTTTAAGCTGGCAAGCCTCGGTTTCAAGTAAAAAATCTGAAATTTGGCTGGAGTATAGTCCTATCTGTATGCTAAGTGCATGAATTTTTTTAGCTCTTAATCCTTTAACAAAACAGTGTTATAAGGGTTTGAATACATAGACCTAAGAAAAAAGTGGGTAGGTCACAAAAGTGAGCTCAAATCCAGTCATAAGATATGACTAAGACTCGATTTTTTTCGACCTTCGAGAAAACCGGTTTTTTGCTTGAGGGGTTAAGAAGAGATCATTGGTGTATGGTTTGAGGTAGAAATGTAACACGCAACGCCAAATTATGGGTCCGAAAAGCATTGTTTATCATTGATTCTCCCATTTACGTGTGTTTTCCTGACATTTCGATTTGCGTAAGTCCATAACTTTTTCCAGATTTACTCAAATCCAATCAAATTTGCACACAAGACGTAAGTCATGTCAATAAAGTCACCTACCAAATTTCGTTGAATTCCATTAAGGTCGCGGGGGGACAGGTTCTGCTCATCAGTATGCATTTATGAAAAGAGTATGCACGAAGTGCGACGACTGATACCGAAAATGCGCGAAATATTCACGAACAGGCTCTGTAATGTTTCTGCATCAATAATTGCACGTGCAAAGCGTGTCAACGCTTTGTTCTTTCTGCATGACGTGTTGACAATAGCCCGTGGATTAAAATTAGCAAAATTACCATATATATATTTTTTGTATTCGTGTTTGCTCGGGAAGCCTTCGGAAGCGTAAAAACAAGCAATTTTGTGTCCAAGAATTCAGCGCGGATAGAGAATTTCATGAGTTGACACTGCAGGGAGGTAAACTAGGTGTATTGTAGATTGTCATATCTGACTCAAAATTTTTAAATAGGCTTTCAAAGGGAAGATATGAGGCTTCAAATTCTAACATGGACAATTTTACTCCTTTAAAAGCTAATAACTTTTAATCAAGGTTGAAATCAAAAAATCGGAGTCAGATATGACACAATAGACGTTTCGACGGATCAGTGAGTGGCGAAATCAACTTGCTTTGTGTTCTTCTCGAGGAGCAAACTTGGACACAAAACCACGTTTTAAAACAAACTAACTTTATTAGCTTAGAGCACTGACGCAAAGCGCGATCCCTTCAATAAAAAAACAATCCTTATGCACTTCCATTGTTCTCCAATATCTCTGTTAAATGTTAGCGAAATCGGCTTTCAAACGTTCACGATATAACGTTTTACAAAGTGACACCCCTGCTAAAATTTTGCCTTATGAATTTATTCATGACCAGGTATCCCCCGCGACCTTAAAACCCCTTTTTTATGAATTTTTGAATTTTTGAATGGTTAAGTGTCAGCAAAAATGGTGCTCAGGGAGCTAATTTAAACCAGAGCGACAAGTATCAAATTTATAAAGAGCCCTCAAATGCCCAAAGGGCAATCGTTCAATGCAGGGCGAACAAATATCAAATTCATTAAACAGCCCGCAAAAGGCCCAATAAAAGGGCGAAACGTTCAAAGCAGGGCGAACAAATATTAAATTTATAAAGAGCCCGGAAACGCCCAAAGGGCAATCGATAAAGGCAGGGCGAACAAACACATGATTTATAAACAGCCCGCGAAACGTCCAAAGGGCAAAATGTTCAAAGCAGGGCGAACAAAAATTAAATTTATAAACAGTCCGCAAATACAAGATTTATAAACAGCCCGCAAAACGCACAAAGGGCGAAGCGTTCAAAGCAAGGCGAACAAATATAAAATTTATAAAACAGCCCGAAAAACGCCCAATTAAAAGGCGAAACGTTCAGAGCAGGGGGAACAAATATCAATTTATAAACATAAGGATAAAAAGGCAGCCCGGTTTAACAATATATTGAATACAAGTAACGAGGACGAAACAGGAGGGAAGGGAAACAAATATAAAAAAAGTTGACAAACCGCAAGAGAGATTCCATCAACTAGAGCTGCGCCTTGAGCTGCGCCATGTGCGGCTGGTTCAGGGTGGAAAACAGCGTAGTCTAGAGGTGGAGCTGATGGAAATACGCTGGGAAGGACAGCTTGGGCTTAAGGGACGGCATTCGCTGGTATTTGAGGTTCAACCATGCTGAATAGCGGCTTGGCTGCTTCGAGAGAATTGCATTATTCCTTTGTTCACTCTTCCTTTTATATGTGCGAGGTGCGACCGCTGAGCATAGATTATTGAGTTAAATGTATAAACCGGCTCACTCTCATTTCATAGTCTTCTTCAACGCTCGTTTCTTCACTAACGCTCGCCATATGACCCTATTTTTGTAGTGTCCCTGAGTGTCCTTTACCTCACGCCACGCATATCTCTCCTCCAACTCTGACATTCTCTTGCCCCAACAGGTGTGCCGGGGTCTCGCTGATACCATACCTTTGCATCTCCTTAGTCACTTTCAACTTCAACTTTCAACTTTATTATTTCCATCACTTGTTAATACAATCACCTGGGCACACTTGCCCATCTCGTCTCGAGCGTTGTCCTTGCGTTCCACTCGACCCAATCTTCACACACGCTTTTGGCGACAGCAATTTCATCGCGGTTTTGAAAGCGTCATTCTTTGCCTCGCACGCTGATCCATTCAGGTATTGGCATCTTGTTCCTCTGCTTCCCCACATACTAGTTTCGGTTTCTGTAATATAAAGTAGGTTTTAAGGGAGCAGGTTATTGGCCCACCGCCCACCCCAACCTGGAGGGCCAGGGGATCACTCTTCATCTGGGCCGAGTTGTTCAAAGCCTGATTAGCACTAATCCTGGATTAACTGTCAACAGAACATATGAGTTGTCATAGTAATTAAACCTGGATTAGCGCTAATCGTCCGTCGAACAACTCGGCCCTGGTCTCTACCCTTCGACCTGCTCGGCATGGGTGGCCCTACCAGGAGTATCAGGAGTATAATACTGCAGCCGACATAGCTCTCGGGGTCATAGAGACACACAAACTATCCCACCGCGGTAAGGTAGTGATACCATCGGGATAGCATTTTATAGTATTAAGTATTATCAAATGGTTGATTTAAATCGAACGCAATATCGAGCGGACAAAAAATTCCTTTTTGCGATTTTATATCAGTTGTCGCCTAACGAAGCGAAGACGGTGCAAAGTATAGAACGACACGGTTATAAATAAAATTACCAGAAGATTTTACCACTCGATCCGTAGTTAGGATACAATCTAATTAGTTTATGACAGGTTGCGGTGCAAAATAAAATCGAAATGGAGAATATCGTTTATAAACGGGCATTTGGCAACTGTTTCGCTGAACTTGTTCACCAACAAGAACGCTTCTTTTGTGGTACCAGTTGTCAACAAGGCTAAACGTTGTGAGCGACAGCGCAAATAGGCCCAACTTGCGCAGTGTGCCCCGGGGTACTCCTATAATGGGTTATACGTGGAAGCCCCGCCCAAAGGGGCACTTTTTTATCTTGGAGGTATATTAAAGGGTAGGGATTTCACGACTTGAAGTATAGAAAAGGGTAGGGAAAACTGCCTGCCATTTAGGTATATAAAAAGGGCGGGAGTTTCACAATATCTCAAGCAGACGCTAGTGGTATGGTAGTGTTAGGTGTAATTAACGCTTCTCATCCCGGCCCAGTGACTTCGATTCATGATGGTGACGTTCGTTGTGCTGCTCATTGGAGGTATTGTGCTGCTGACTGGGTATTATTGTACTGCTGACCGGGTAGTATTGTGCTGCTGACCGGGTAGTATTGTGCTGCTGACTGGGTAGAACGGATGTGTCTTTCTACTTTTCAACGATAGTCCGTTCGAAACTATAACGTGTTTCCTCTGGTTTCAACTGTTTAGCTCGATGAGTTAATCAGAACACTTGTTTTCCGATCTCCAAGTAATGGATGCACTTGAAAAGTGAAAATGCTCAAAAAGTATGATATTGGAAATTGTATGACTGTATGGTGGGATGTACAATGTAAGCACGTCGTAAGTAAGCAACGTTTAAGTCAAGCAGTGGGTATACAGTATAATGTAAAGTAACATATAGCAGAGCAATGCAAATCTACAGCTAAATTTTGTATGATATTGAGAATTCGTGTATAGCAGTTGTGTCTTTTTTGTACGTAAGTACGTAGTGTAAATAGAGTGTTATGTATTGTTGTTATAATGTATGTATTCAACAATAAATTATATTAATAACAAAAAAGAGAATGCTCCACTAGTCTGTAATGAGTTAACCTGAGTATCAGGCTTTCGGGGTTCGGGGAGGTGGGGGGGGGGGAAGGAAACGCAAACGTATACCCCAACCGTGGTACAAGGGGGGGGTTGTTGCGATGTTGCAATATTTCGGAAATATTTTACATCTAATAGATAGCCCGCGATGTGCTCTACAAGATAAGGTAAATATTATGGGTTGTGGCGCTGCTGGGGGTTCGTGACGTCATCCAAAATGGCCGCCAAGGTGGCCTCCATCTTGGATTTTACTAAAAATTCAAATTTATCGGAAAAATGCGGAAATTGCAAATATTGTTTGCTAGAGTTGCAAAATAACATACAATTAAACATTTTAATGCTTTTGGTAGCATTTTATGTTTTTTCGCTGAAAAAAGGCGAAAAACACGCATTTTTATTCAAAAATGGCTTGACTTCATGTTACTTATGACGTCATATCTCGTTTCCATAGCAACCAGTTGTCGCCAAACTTTACCAAAATCTGTCTTAAAGATAAATGAACAGCTACTAAAAACGACATGTGCTAATCTGAAATGGTCTTGAAAATATCTGAGAAAAATCCTAAGGGGGGGTAGCAACCCCCCCCCCCCCCTTGTACGTCCAAAGGTTAATATATTACAAAACCCTCAAAATGCCCTTGGTAGATATACTCGTACAATTTCGCTTCTTATGGTATAAAATCGACATATTACTTAAATATATAGACAAGCTAAATAAACGATCTTCAACATTGTTCAGAGCAGACGTTTGTTTCCTTTATGGTGATCTTTGCTGTAAATTAACCTATTTCTTTAACGAAACTCTTTGCGAAGGATTTTAAGTAGTATGTTAATTAACTAGCGAACATTTTCAGTATTCCGGTGTTTGGCAATAGTCATTAACATATACGGCTAAGCCTACAAAAATATACATAAACATTTCATCTGTAAGAGTAGTATACGCGAGGATTGAGAAGATATAAGGGAGGAATAGAAGATATAGAAAAAAGATACATAAGAGATTTTCCTAGAACATTATAAAAGAAAACGAGTTCATGATGTAAAGAAAGAACTCAAGGTGGTTTTTCATTCACTAACAACCGGCGCCGAGTCGGCTTCACCTTGGAGGCAACGGGAAAACAATTGGCACTTCTTTGTTCAAAGTATGATAATCATCGTTAAAAAAATGTTCAAATTAATGGCAACCAGACAACAAAAATTGGTTCACTTTATCTTCAGTGCTTCATTCTAACTGACTATAACCGTTAATTTTACATGTCAATTAGCTACAACTGGCTTATAAATGCCTTCAATATTCAGTAAAAAAAACCCTGCTTCATACTTATTGCAAATGTGCCTCCGAATTAATTTGGTCATCAATTTTAATCAGTATTCAGCGAGCGACAAAGTCATCATATCATACAAATTTTGACATATCTTATAAATACGTCTTGGTGCAATCGATCGATAGCAGGTGATTTGGAGCCAACGAGAAAAGAGTTTTGTTCAGTATTTGTTTAAGTTTACATCAGAAACGAAACCAGCTTACATGTAATGGTGTTTAAACCACTCAAGGGTATAAGACTTCTATCTTGGGAGACCGAATTAATACCAGGAATACGAGGTCCAAACGCCCATTACAAATTCTAAGTTTATAGGAGGGTTGCTGAACGTGATCAGTTGGTATACATTAAACATAATAAGTGAAGTTAATGACCACGTGACTGACACTTTCATTTAAACAAACGCCATATTGGTCATAAACTAGTGACGACTTAATTCAAATGAAATGTCCTCCCTGATAATGAAAACAGGAACACATATCATATACGGCTCATTGATGAAGTTGCATGTTGTATGCGTGTACCTGAACTTGAAGTCCTATCGTCATACCGTCATAACTCCAAACTTGAAGCAGCCGAAGATTTTATTCAACAATGGCAAACAACACGTACTTAACGTTTACTAGACTACTAAATATGTGGAACACATTACCAACAGGCATCGCCATATTTCTTTCAGCGTTGAACATTCTTCTTTCCATCACCGCATCTATCGGCAATCTTCTGATCCTGATTGCTCTCTATAAAGTGTCGTCCATTCACCCACCAACAAAACTGTTGTTTCGATGCCTGGCAGTCACTGATCTCTGTGTTGGCCTTATTATTCATCCATTCCAAGCTTTATTACTTATAAGGTTCGCTATCTTTAAAAACTATGAAACTTATATTTCTTATCACTTCTTCGTAATCAGCTACTCAGTGAATCTTATGTTATGTGCCACTTTAACTGCAATATCGGTCGTTATATCGGCCGCCATCAGTGTGGACAGACTTCTCGCTCTGTTATTGCGGCTAAGATACAAACACGTTGTAACCTTACGGCGGGTTCGTGCATTTATAGTTTGTTCCTGTTCAATTGCGATTTTATGCGGTACTTTATTATTCCCCGTCATTGTATTATCTGTAAAAAATGTTTTTTTTTTCTTCTTTCAACTGATATACTATGGCTCAATAATCCTTGCTCTGGTAACCTCAACCTGCTCTTACACAAAGATTTTCTTCACCCTCCGCCGCCATCAAGCTCAACTGCAAGGACATATTAATCCAGAACAACCAAACGGAGGAGAAACTCCACTGAACATAGCACAATACAAGAAAACAGTTTATACTGTAGCTTGGATCCAGTTAATTTTAATTGTTTGTTGTGCTCCTTTTATTATAATGACAATGCGCTTCATTAACGATTATGGTTCTTGGGCAGAAAATGCTATCGCGCTTCATTTTGTTACGTGTTTATTTAACTCAAACTCATCTCTAAATCCGATCCTTTACTGTTGTAGGATCAGAGAGGTAAGACAACAAGTGAAGAACATACTACGCAAGTGTGTTCCTTTTTGAATTGAGATGGCCAGAGTTTAGTTGCAACGGAAACTCTTATTAATAAAGTTGGCCAGCCGATAGTAAAACGTTCATGTCTAAAAACATTGTGAGATTAAAACAGTGTATATCTCATTCATAGGTTAGTAGTTGATAGCATCTGTAAGTGTGTGGACCATTGAAGTGCATGCTGGCTTGAGTGGTACTTTCCTGTGGTCTTTGGTCAGTATTTTACAAAATAAAACTTGTTATTTTACTTGAATTGTGACTTTTAATTCCACGTTATTGAGTGTGGAAGGATGAAAATGTTACAGAGGCGACCTTGTGAGACTAAAATTGAATCCTATAACCTCACAATTGAAATGAGATATGGAATTCGGTGAACTTGTTGAAGTTATAACGATTATAGGAGTGCGTAAGAAGCGAACGGTGTATTGAGAGAGTGAGAGGCACAACATCTAGCTAAAATAAAAGCGAACTTAAATGAGTTCAAAATATCGTCAAACGGCTTTAAATATTCGTAGTGATAAGGTGACGTGTTATAGAATAGGCAGCATTAAGCCGCGCGATCCGAACTCAATGCACTTTAGCGTGCTCGATTAACTTTGATGATAGTGTAAAAAGGCGCTCAATAACATGGCGTCATCAAGCCTACTTTCCCTCAGCTTCTGAATTCGTTTCTTGCGATTTTAAAATAAAATTACCCTAAGAACCTAGGACTAGCTATTTGGCTAGCCGATAGAGATGAAGTCTAAGGTAACGCAGTTGAAAACTGCGGCATTTTTTTTATTATATGAGAGATTTAGCATTGTGGTACACACGTAATATTTTTTTCCCTCGAACAGCAGAGATTGTCGCAGCAGGCGCCATTTTGTACTCAAGGAAGGGCAGGTGGAAACATACTCCGTGTTAATCAGTGATAATCGAAGGCTCCTATGAGCCAACTCGCGAATATGAAGCGTTCTACATAAAAGGTTCTTCGCCGAAACATTCATAGTGAGAAAACATTGTTACATTATCATCATAAAAAACTAGGCTTTTAGTCTTTTCACTAGTTAAGAAGTGCAGGAATAAACTATAGTTTCAATGTTTACCTTAAGGTTTACATAAATTCTATTAGTGGGTGGGTTCAAGTAGAATAAGGGCGATGTCCGTAATGCACTTTTTTAACATCGATTTTTGCACTTTGAAGTTGACTTAACTCGCATTCTACATCGGCAAAATATAGTATGTAGCTCTGTTATTTATGTAGTATTACTATTCGCTGTATATTAACCTATTTCTTTAACAAAACTCTATGCGAAGGATTTTAAGTAGTATGTTAATTAGCTAGCCAACATTTTCAATCTACCGGTAATCGGTAAAAGTCATTTACATATAACTAAGTCTACAAAAATATAAATAAACATTTTATCTGCAAGAGTAGTATACGCGAGGATTGAGAAGATGTAAGAGCCACAGAAGATGTATAGAAGAGAACAGGAACAGTATAAAAGAAGAAGAATTCTTGACGGTAAAGAAAGAAGGTGATTACTCATTCACTAGCAACCGCCATCAAGGCGGCTTCACCTGAGTTATTTCCACCCAAAATATACATACTTTTTTTACACAAACAATAGCAGGTGATTTTGGAGGCAACGGGAAGACAATTTAGCAGAGTAATTGCTTAAACCTTTATTTTAATGAGTGCAACACGTAATGTTGTGTGAATTATTTAAGTTAATGTCTCCCTTAGGAGATTAAAGCTAAAACGTACGAGGATGAGACGGCCAAAAAAAGGTCACAGTTATGAGTCGAATGTGATCTAACGGTATAGGTGTAGTTCATTTAAGGTGGCCGAACACAGTTTCGCGGGCGGTCAGCGCAATTCGCATGACCGCGCGGATTTTTTAGAAAGAATGTGAGACAGCTCCGCTTGTAAACAATGTACACAAACAACAATTTCTCAAAATCCACTCATTAAAATTTCATGAAATTTGTCAAAATTCTTATTTTTATCGCATTTCAAATAATGAGAACTTTAATACAGAAGTCTAACAAAGGAATTCTGTGACACGATCAACTTTTAACTTTGTAGCTATGTTCTTGAATATTTTAAAAAACCGTTTGTTGAAATTTGGTCGAGCCAATTTTAAACAATAAGAATTATTTATTGTAAGCTGTGTGCAAGTTCATGAGAAAATCTAAGGACTGGATTGTACTTAAACCCTATTAAAGTGAAATTTTAGGGTTGTTTTCAATCATCCACGTTGCCATAGAAACAGTCCAAAGCGCAAATTTTAGCCGTTAATTAAAATCTTCCATCACTATATTTTCCTTTTGCCAAGTTTCAGCTTCTAAGCTGCAACCTTTCTTACATAATTCCCTAACGAATGACATATACTCACAACTGATCAAAACTGTGTCTCAAGGTAGAGTCCAGGCCTAAACGAGCGGAAAACGCCTGGGACTAGGCTTATGTCTTTTTCTTGTAAGAAAATGACAGCCTTATTTGGAAGGAACTTCATCTATAGCTCCATTTTAAAGTTGTTACCGGACAAGCGTTTTACCAAGTAGATTCTCAGTCCGATTTTCTCCCTAAATTAACTGGGTATTAGGGACTAACTCGAAAACCTCGCGGTTCCTTTAGTCTCTAGGCTCCAATTGATTAATACCTCTCCTTGTCATCTTCTTTAATTAATTTGTAATGTATATAATACTTCTCTTGTAATGATTCTAAGTATGAGTCAATAAAAAAGATTGTTGTTGTTGTTGTTGTTGTTGATTCGTAGAAGGCAAGCTTTTTATAGTAAGCTTTGCTGTCAGGCTTTACTTTAGATCGGGCAGATAGTCACACGGACTGTTGATTGGGATTGTTGCAGCAGGCGCCATTTTCTACCCGATGAAGGGCAGGTGGAAACATGCTCCCTGTTAATGCTAATCAAAGGCTCCTATGAGCCAACTGGTGATTAGGAAACGTTCGACATAAAATGTTCTTCGCCGAAACATTCATAGTGGCGAGACATTGTTACATTATCATCATTACAAAAATAGGCTTTTACTCTTTTCCACTAGTTAAGTAGTGCAGGAATAAACTATGGTTTCAATCTTTACCTTAAGGTTTAGATTAATTCTATTACTGGGTTCAACTAGAATAAGGGCGCTGTCTTTAGCGCACTTTTTAATATCGATTTTCTGCACTTTGAAGTAATTTAACTCACATTTGTTCTACATCGCAAACTGTAGTCTGTAGCTCTGTTTTTCTATGTAGTATTAGTATGTCGCTGTATATTAACCTAACTCTTTGCGAAAGATTTTAAGTAGTATGTTAATTAACAGCTAATATTTTCCATTCCGGTGTTCGGTAAAAGTCATTTACATATCACTAAGCCTACAAAAATATAAATAAACGTTTAATCTGTAATAATAGTTGTTTTTACACAAATTATAGAACGTGATTTTGGAGCCAACGGGAAAACAATTGGCAATTGGATTTGACTTCTACACGTAGACAAGGCACGTTTAGCGGGTAGATTATTTGTTCAAAGAATGATAATCATCTTGAAAAAAAAACAGTTCAAATGTCAACCACACAACAAAAATTGGTTCACTTTATCGTTAGTGCTTCTAACTGACTATAACCGTTACTTTTACATGTCAATTAGCTACAACAGGCTTATAAATGCCTTCGGCAATATTCAGTAAAAAAAACCCTGCTTCATACTTTTTGCAAATGTGCCTCCGAATTAATTTGGTCATCAATTTTAATTAGTATTCAGCGAGCGACAAAGTCATCACATCATACAAAAGCAAATTATGACATATCTTATAAATACGTCTTGGTGCAATCGATCGATAGCAGGTGATTTGGAGCCAACGAGAAAAGGCTTTTGTTCAGTATTTGTTTAAGTTTACATCAGAAAAGAAACCAGCTTACATGTAATAGTGTTTAAACCACTCAAGGGTATAAGACTTCTATCTTGGGAGACCGAATTAATACCAGGAATACGAGGTCCAAACGCCCATTACAAATTCTAAATAAGTTACCGGAGGGTTGCTGAACGTGATCTCATGGTATACATTAAACATAATAGGTGAAGTTAATGACCACGTGACTGACACTTTCATTTAAACAAACGCCATATTGGTCATAAACTAGTGACGACTTAATTCAAATGAAATGTCCTCCCCGATAATGAAAACAGGAACACATATCATATACGGCTCATTGATGAAGTTGCATGTTGTATGCGTGTACCTGAACTTGAAGTCCTATCGTCATACCGTCACAACTCCAATCTATCTACTTGAAGCAGCCGAAGAATTTATTCAACAATGGCAAACAACACGTACTTAACGTTTACTAGACTACTAAATATGTGGAACACATTACCAACAGGCATCGCCATATTTCTTTCAGCGTTGAACATTCTTCTTTCCATCACCGCATCTATCGGCAATCTTCTGATCCTGATTGCTCTCTATAAAGTGTCGTCCATTCACCCACCAACAAAACTGTTGTTTCGATGCCTGGCAGTCACTGATCTCTGTGTTGGCCTTATTATTCATCCATTCCAAGCTTTATTACTTATAAGGTTCACTATCTTTAAAAACTATGAAGCTTATATTTCTTATCACTTCTTCGTAATCAGCTACTCAGTGAATCTTATGTTATGTGCCATTTTAACTGCAATAACTCTTATTGAAAAAGTTCGCCAGCCGATAGTAAAACGTTCAGGTACAAAAACATTGTGAGATTAAAACAGTGTATATCTCACTCATAGGTTAGTACTTGATAAGTGATAGAATAAGTTAAGTTAAGTGGATGCTGGCTTGAGTAGTACTTTTGTCAGTATTTTACAAATTAAAACTTGTTATTCTACTTGAATTGTGACTTTTAATTCCACGTTCTTGAGTGTGGAAGGATGAAAATGTTACAGAGGCGACCATGTGAGACTAAAATTGAATCCTATAACCTCACAATTGAAATCAGATATGGAATTCGGTGAAGTTGTTGAAGTTATAACGATTATAGGAGTACGTATGAAGCGAACGGTGTATTGAGAGAGTGAGAGGCACAACATCTAGCTAAAATAAAAGCGAACTTAAATGAGTTCAAAATATCGTCAAACGGCTTTAAATATTCATAGTGATAACGTGTTATAGAATAGGCAGCATTAAGCCGCGCGATCCGAACTCAATGCACTTTAGCGTGCTCGATTAACTTTGATGATAGTGCAAAAAGGCGCTCAATAACATGGCGTCATCAAGCCTACTTTCCCTCAGCTTCTGAATTCGTTTCTTGCGATTTTAAATAAAATTACCCTAAGTACCCAGGACAAGCTATTTGGCTAGCCGATAGAGATGAAGTCTAAGGTAACGCAGTTGAAAACTGCGGCATTTTTTTTTTATTATATGAGAGATTTAGCATTGTGGTACACACGTAATATTTTTCCCCTCGCACAGCAGAGATTGTTGCAGGAGGCGCCATTTTGTACTCAAGGAAGGGCAGGTGGAAACATGCTCCGTGTTAATCAGTAATAATCAAAGGCTCCGATGAGCCAACTCGCGAATATGAAGCGTTCTACATAAAAGGTTCTTCGCCGAAACATTCATAGTGAGAAAACATTGTTACATTATCATCATTAAAAACTAGGCTTTTAGTCTTTTCACTAGTTAAGTAGTGCAGGAATAAACTATGGTTTCAATGTTTACCTTAAGGTTTAGATAAATTCTATTATTGGGTGGGTTCAAGTAGAATAAGGGCGATGTCCTTAATGCACTTTTTTAACATCGATTTTTGCACTTTGAAGTTGAATTAACTCACATTCTACATTGGCAAAATATAGCATGTAGCTCTGTTATTTATGTAGTATTAGTATGTCGCTGTATATTAACCTATTTCTTTAACAAAACTCTTTGCGAAGGATTTTAAGTAGTATGTTAATTCATGAACTAGCGAACATTTTCAATCTTCCGGTAATCGGTAAAAGTCATTTACATATAACTAAGTCTACAAAAATATAAACATTTAATCTACAAGAGTAGTATACGCGAGGATTGAGAAGATATATAAGAGCCACAGAAGATGTGCATGTATAGAAAAGAACAGGAACAGTATAAAAAAGAAGGCATGACGGTAAAGAAAGAAGGTACTGACATTCACTCGGCAACCGGCGCCGAGGCGGCTTAACCTGAGTTATTTCCACCCAAAATAGATATTTTTTACACAAACAATAGCAGGTGATTTCGGAGGCAACGGGAAGACAATTTAGCTGAGTAATTGCTTAAACCTCAGGGGCGTAGCCAGGACTTTTTCAGAGGTACGCACAATCACTGTTTTCAAACACTCCCCCTACCTTCTCCCCCCCACCATCAAGTCCCAAATCTTTCTTTTTTTTTCCGACTTTTTAAGGTACGCACGTGCGTACGTGCGTACAGGTAGCTACGCCCCTGAACCTTTATTTTAATGAGTGCAACACGTAATGTTGTGTGAATCATTTAGGTTTTTTGATGAATCCTCCTCCAGTAATAACAACAATTCAGCATCAGACAAGAAACCCTGGCTGTGAGCAATTAAAAGGACATCTCTCACATCCTTTAAATTAGGCATGTTGCGAGGACAATAACTGAAACATTTCTCAAAATTCCCAAAGTAAACAATTAGTCCTGGACTCCCGGTCGTGGTGACGCGGGTGACCAGCTTAAGTTGAAAATTGCGCGCCAAAAACGCCGTTTTAGATCCAGTCCTCCCCGGTATCCTGACGTCCGTGTCATCAAAAAGGTCTGGTGCTTAAGCTCTCTAATGTCTCCCTTAGGAGATTAAAACCTAAAACGTACGAGGATGAGATGGCCAAAAAAAAAAGGTCACAGTTATGAGTCGAATGTGATCTAACGGTATAGGTGTAGTTTGTTTAAGGTGGCTCCCAACAGTTTCCAGCACTTTCCAAGACTTAGATTTTGATGGGTCATTAAAACCAGTCTTTATCAGTTGATGCTAGAATCATGGTATCAAACGAATGCCCAATAAATGGTGAACGTAACACGTTGATATCATTTTTATGACACAATATGGTACAATAGCAACAGTATAATGTGCTGAAAACATCCATAATTTTAGCTTTAAGTGTTAATAACTCAAAAATGACTCGGTAAACCCCATTTTTTATTGTCGAATTTTGATCAGCAGGATAAGATGCAACTTTTGGCAAAGTTTAAAAAAAATTCTGTACATGGGGTTCAGAGCCACCATAAATTTCGTAAAGTTAAAACACAAACAGCGGTGATAAACATGGTAAACCAACGCATTTTTATAATAAACTTGACGTTTCGAATGCTAAGCGACATACATTTTCAAAAGTAATCGTTACAGTGTTATGTCAACGTCAGCAGTAGCTGATACTTTATAAGCTGTAGCTTCTTAGGACTGACAGTCCGTACTATTAAATTACTGTTAAGATTAAATCTTGGTTCCAGGGGCCGGATTCACGAAGCCCTCTTAAGTTAAGACATATCCTAAGTATTGTTTCATAACAATAGCCTATTGTTGGAATGACAATAGACTATTGTTAAGAAACAATACTTAGGATATGTCAACGTAGGAGGGTTTCGTGAATCCGGCCCCTGACCCCTAATTTTGAACTATATAAACAGTTTCAAACACTGTAACGGTTACTTTTGAAAATGTATGTCGCTTAGCATACGAAACGTCAAGTTTATTACAAAAAATATGCGTTGGTTTACCATGTTTATCACCGCTGTTTGTGTTTTATTTCTTACTGCTCCAAACTTACTGGTCATCCGATCCGAATTTTTTATCCAATAAACAGGTCTAAACTTGGCCCAAAATATTGTAAGCTTATGGTCGCGGGGGACAGACTGCTTCTGTTTTGCTCTATAAAATGTTTTTATCCCATTAAGTTGTACATTTGGTGGCATTTGGCGATATCAGTAACATGATGGAAATTAGGTAACGAAATTATGTTATTTCGGCGGGAAAGTGTCCCTTTAAGGTGATTCATCGCGCATCGCTACTGCGCCTAATATAAAATGCATTGTACACATCTGCGTGTGTTCGAGCGCGCGCGCATTCCGATCCTTTTGGCCAGATTCGCTAAATACTAAGTAGTTGCGTTCTCCCAAACGAGCACGGTGACCTATTTTGCTTGTTCGTGTATTTGAAGAATTATACTAATCTCCATGATATATCCAAATAAGAAGAATATAAACATATTGAACTTATTCATTTTTGATAAAAACTTGACCTTAAAATTATTTTTCAAAACACTCGCCGCATCAAATCTTTCTTCCCGTACAAGGACCGCTTAAATCGTTCTCAACAGTCTAAAGTTATTTACAAAGCCAGTTGTTGGGATTGTGAAGAATTTTACATTGGTAAAACTAAACGACGGCTTCATGATAGAAAAACTGAGCATTTTAAGGCCCTCGCTAAGGATGACCGCACATCAGCCATTGCTGACCATGTTAACACCACTGGACACAACATCAAGTGGGATTATTTTGATATCTTAGCGTCGGGTAAAACTGATTTCCATTGTAAAATCAAAGAAATATTGTTTATACAAGAACTGAAGCCAGCTCTTAATGCAAACGTCAGTAGCGAGAAGCTGATGCTTTATTAATTAGCTGTTTCTTTTTATAGATCAACTATTCACACTGCATACATTAAAGTAACGCATATAAGATTAGTACATATGAATAAATTATCACTTTGGCTCAACTGCAGTGCGGCGTGGTTGTGCGCTGACGCGTCGAAGGATTTCTTTTGCCTCTTCGTTCCCCTCTTCTATTTTCTGATAGCAGACGTATAATATCCAGTACCTGGACGAGGAGGTCAAGGAGTTCAACATGCAGTGGGACAAGCAGTTCAGGGAGTTCAGCCAGCCGCGCAACAAGAAGGAGCTCGAGGAATTCAACCAGCCGTGAGACATGCGGCTCAGGTTGTTCAACCAGCCGTGAGACAGAGACCTCAAAGAGTTCTACCAGCCGCGGAACAAGCAGTTCAAGGTGTTCATCCTGCTGCGGAAAATGCAGCTCAGAGAGTTCAACCAGACGCGGGACAAGGAGTTCAACCAGCATCGGGACAAGGAGTCCAATATGCATCGGGACAAGCTTAACAGGGAGAGCTAGAGATAAAGTATATCTGTTTTCCCTTTTAAAGATATGTGTAGATATGAACTGTGCGCGGGGGAAAGGGCTGCAACCCTCCTTTTCTGTGTGTTTTACTCTGCTTATCACGTTGTACAAGTTTACTTGTTTTGGTTCCACACTTCATTTGTTTTGCATTTCAGTCAATGTGTTAGCTTATTAATTCATCGAGTAGCTCCGGTGTGCTACGAGCCTTTCTGCACGAGTGGTCTACATTCTATACAGTCTGGGATACTTATTTAAATGTTCACGTAATGTTCGGCGGTGTACACATTTTTTAGCTGCCTTTTATCATCGCAAGGCACCTCTGTCAGTTGTAGGTTTGGTATGTGTAATTAACATGGATGGAATACTTCATAATGTTGCGAATACAATGGATGAATGTGTCAACAAGCAGCTCGGCGACTCTGCATGGCTATTTGTTTTTGGAGTTAGGAGTAGAGTGGAACAGGTGAGTTCACCGCAGCTATGTGTTTTACACCACTAAAGCAGAGTGTAGTCAAAACAAATCAAATAAAATGGGGTGAGAGTTCACCGAAAAAAATGGGGTGAGAGTTCACCAAAGAAAAGAGAAAAAAAATGGGGTGAGAGGTCACCAAAGAAAAGAGAAAAAAAAATGGGGTGAGACGTCACCAATGAAAAGAGAAAAAAAATGGGGTGAGTGGTCACCAAGGAAAAGAGAAAAAAATGGGTGAGAGTTCACCAAAGAAAAAAGAAAAAAATGGGGTGAGAGGTCACCAAAGAAAAGAAAAAAAAATGGGGTGAGAGTTCACCAAGAAAAAGAAAAAAAATGGGTGAGAGTTCACCAAAGGAAAAAAAAATGGGGTGAGACGTCACCAAAGGAATAACAAATGTGGGTGAGAGTTCACCAAAGAAAAGAAAAGGAATGGGGTGAGTGTTCACCAAGGAAAAGTAAAAAAAAAAAATGGGATGAGAGTTCACCAAGGGAAAAAAAGATGGGGTGAGAGTTCACCAAAGGAATAACAAAGGAGGGTGAGAGTTCACCAAGGGAAAGAGAAAAAAAAAATTGGGTGAGACTTAACCAAAGACAAGAGGAGGAATGGGGTGAGAGTTCCCCAAAGGAAAGAAGAGGAATGGGGTGAGAGTTCACCATGGAAAAGAGAAAAAGAAATGGTGTGAGAGTTCACCAAAAAAAAAACAAAAAAAAAAACAAACAAACAAAACAAATGGGGTTGAGACAGCAAGGAAAAAAAATGAGAAAGAGTATTGAGAATTCAATGATATTTGAATGTGATGACAGTTTCATGTTTGAGGTCTCACCGATGTGTCTCACCTACAATCTCAAGTTCCAGGATGTTGCAAGCGGAATGGCACGACTCCATCAGTCGCGGGTTTTTATCTCGGGACGATCAGGACGAGAAACCCGAATTTTACCGCAAATAAAGTAAATATATGTCGAAAGGGTGACGTAAATATTTAAAATGCTTATATATTTCCTCAGATCCACCCCCATGCTCTCCCTTTGATCCGCGAGTGCTGTAAGTTTTCATTTTCCCTATTGTACCTTCTGCCTGTAGTCACAGGGAGTCGAGAGTCTTGAAACCAGGGTACCTCAAAACCCTCCCGGTCATACTGGGTCATGACTGTCCTCTCTCTGCTGACTTCTACGGGGTTTTTTCACACGCGTATTTCGCCTTTTTTTTGGTCTTTGTTTTTCGCTTCAGGCGATACACTGGTCATGGGAAAAGCATGACGATTTAATACCTCCATCAATAATGCCGGTGATTGCACAAATTCGACTCAGTGGGTCAATACCGGGGGAAACCCCGTATGGGTCAGCGGTGAGAGGGCAGGAAATGACCGGCTTGAAAATGGCTCGATTAGTAGAAAAAGGGAGAGGCTATTGGACAGCTTGAAGAATGAATGTTCCGGGATCCGGACCATTTTTGTCGCAGAGGAACTCCATAGAAATGTAGTTAATTGGACAGAAATAGCGAAGTTGGCACCCTTATTGAACCAGGAGAATGTGCTATCTTCGATAGCGGCATAATGTGTTAATATTCCCATACTTTAGACACTTTAGGGGGACGTTCAAGGGGGAACGTTGCGATTCCGACCGGCCAACCCCCTAAATACTCACTGAGGAGTAACGTATCGTGTAAATAATTTGGAGAATTTGTCCGGAAAACGCTTTTAAGTCGCCTGCAAACCGGTGCGATCTCGCTCGTGGGTAAGGTTGGTCATGCGAAACCACCTCATTTAGTATTACCCGTAACGGCTGAGACCACCAAGCCGAGAGTGTGTCACGATGCACGGTACTTGTGGATGCTGAAGAAGCCTTTTTTCGTTGGACACGGTGACGGATTTGCCTCGGTATGTCTTCAAGGACTTTTTACCAGACTGTTCTCGCTAACAAGTCAGGTTACGGCCACCTATGGCGAGGGTTTTGATCTCAACTACGGCTTCGTTAAGGTTGGCCTCGAACGCGGGTACAGAGCCTACCAGTACATGGAAAACATTAATTAGTTGAAACGGTTTGTATATATACGTTCGGACAGCCTTGGGAAGACACCTCATGAGAAGGAACGTATGTGAGTCAAGATGGACAATCTCTCCCACCAGGGCTATCGGGTTAGGTTTGGGTTTAGTTTTGGGGAGTTACGACTACGTTGTAACGATGGCCTCCTTAGTTAGTTATTAGTATTGGGGAGGAGTCCATCGTTGGTATGGTAACAGAAGGACACTGGATGACACAAAGGGACGAGAGCCAAATTTATCCCCATATCTTATTGCGGTTCGACAATGGATGCAGTGTTGGATAGTTTACTATTCACACTGCATACATTAAAGTAACGCATATAAGATTAGTACATATGAATAAATTATCACTTTGGCTCAACTGCAGTGCGGCGGGGATTGTGCAGGAACGAGGCGATGCGGTTTACTTACGGGAAAGTCCTGGGGGCTAACACCGGAATTGGTTTCCCCACCCACCCTCCCATACATTCGCACTGTGACCATTGTCGGGTCGCCAAATTTATCCCCATATCTTATTGCGGTTCGACAATGGATGCAGTGTTGGATAGTTTACTGTTAAGTTTTGTACTTAATCTCGGTCCCAGTCCCTTTTTACTACTATATTAGTATCGTTTTTTAACACTAACGGTCACTTTTGAAAATGTATGTAGTAGCATACGAAACGTCAAGTTTTTATCAAAAATGAATAAGTTCAATATGTTTATCACCGC